>JAQFZG010005321.1:0-10504 GCA_034695465.1 Entomobrya nicoleti
AAGTTATACCCTACTACTAAAATAGAAGCAAAAAGAGACAACTCAAATTGCTGACCCTACTATACTGCTGGCACCACCACCACATCACCACACACGTTACAGGAGACAAAAACAGAGAGAGGGAAAGTAGTCGTAGGTTCAATTTATTTTGTTTTTTGGTACTCCACATCATCCACATCCCATGAGACACTTTAAAACATTGTTGTTCCTTCTTCCCCTTTTGTTACTGTGAAAGCATACTTCTTTAGAAGTTGTTTTTAGTAAAAAAAATAAAAATATTCTGGAACGCTGCGACCCAGACAGACTTTGTCGGAAAGTCACTTGATTTTATTCTTTGCAAAATAGATATAATGAGAATAAAAATATACATATGTAAGCTTATTATACCGAACCTAAAAATGTAGTTAAACATATTATATTATCGATCGGGTTTGAGAGAAAAAGAAAAGAGATCCGTGCATGTGCGAGAGTGCAGAACAGAGAGTAGTGCAAACGCGACTTCGTCTGCAAACTTCTTTAGCATTTTATTTTTTGCTCTCTCCCTCGCTCTTGTCGTATTTTTGGTTACTACATTCATTGAACTCGTTTTAAATGTGCAAGAATACGATTTCTTTATAGTAGTGGCAAGCAGCAGTAGAAATATATATAGACTATATTGCAATTTAAACAAGTTTATGTTATCCTCCTCAGCTTGCTTTAGAATCGAAAAGTAACTACGCTATGTGAATTGCATATAGATATGCGATTGTATGTTTTCAGGAGCAAGTCTGTTCTGTGTTTTACTATTGGTTTTTCAATAGTCATCGTCATCATCATCATCCAACACGTTCAGCTGTTTTCTTTGAAGTGAAAGTGCAATCTCCAGAACTTACAGAGCATTAACCCTGTAAATTAATGATATGCTCAAGGAAGTATAATCTTTAACGTATAATTTCCCTCTTTTAACTCCCTTAACTCCAACAAAGTAGCATCATCCATAACAAACTTAACAAAATGTAAAAGGAAAACGGCAAGTTATCTTCCAATCTAATTAGGAACACCAGAATGAAGTATATATTTATTTTTAAAAGTAAATAGTGTTTTTTTCCTGTGACGACGACTTGTACCCCAACGCATTTTCGCAGTTGATGTGTCCATGCATCACTCTAGTCTCCAAAGTTGTTTTATAATGCAGCAACAGTGAAGTCGGCAGTGAAGCAGAGTTTTACAAATATACCCCCTAGGAATAATCACAATCATCATCATCGCCATCACTATCTTCCTCAATAGCATCATCAACCGAGTGCAAATGCCATGCATAAAATACATTAAAATTCACCTTGTAACTTTGACTTCCGTTTTATATATAGTTTTGTTAGAAGGAAACTGCACAACTACTATATGTCCGTCCTATACTACCACTATGTATATCAATAGTAACAAAAGTCATTCTAATCGAAACTCAGCTAACTACATTAGCTATTAGTAGAAAGTAGTGGTCGTAAAAGTTGTTTAGTTCTCTTGTATAGAATGTGGTGTGGAAATAGAAGTTCTTTTCCGTATACTAGAAATGTAACTAACTAAACTTAGGAATCCTTCGTTTTGCTACTTTTCTTACACAAAATACACACAAGTGGTCTGCTTCCTCTATCTTTCCTTTCGCTCACTTGGTTTAACATGGATGTTGTCTTGTAGCAATAGTAGTAACTCTCAAAGGAAACTGATGTTGCTGTACTTGTGCTATTGTGTGTTGAGTATTTTTCCAAGCAGCAGCAGTTACAGCTCCCCATCTTCTACTTGTCGTGAGGTACCCCACTCAACAAAAAAGCAGAACGAGGAGTTGATGATAGTGAAAAGGTGGTGGTTGGTTGCACTACGTTTTCTATAGATTTATATGCACTTTGTATGTATATTTCGTTTTTTTTTTCTCTTTCACTTCTTCTTTTTACGCTCTCCCCAGCTTTTATAATATTCTCCACGGGTAAAACTTCTTGCTGGGGACTCGACTGTCATATCCTGATGATGATAGAATAAGGAAACCAAAGGGCTTCCGGGCACCAACTTTTCGTACCTTCTTCTCTCGTTTTCCTTCTTGACTAGAGAGTAAAAAGGAGGGTATAAATTCCATGTTCTTCTTCTCTTTGGTCATAATAATATTAATTCGAGTAAAATATAAACTTTGTGAGAGTAAAAGCATTTTGGAATCATATACACGCTTGCACTCCGCTTCCAAATTATTTTTCCCATTTTCACCGTGTGTATAAATGTGCGCTTGTTAGCATAAGAGGTGTGTATGTAAATTGAATGTTTAGGAAAAGAGAATGTGTTTGTCATGTCATTCGCACGATTACATGTGCAAAGACGGTGTATATACGTAAAAGAATGATAGAATCTTAGCTACTAGCTGTGCCACCTGGTTGCACATATAAATCTTTGTAAAGAACTACCATACACACACACTAGTTTAGTGATACACGTTATAGTAGTCAAGAATATCATCAAGGCAAAGGGTTTCTTGTAAACATGCTTGATTTTGGGAGCAGAGTTTTTCTACAGAAAAAGGCAATTTAATACCATTCACATACTGGTCGTAGGTTTAGCAGAACCTGACGAGATGAACAACTACAGAGAGAAGGCAATATCAAACTGTCTCGCTTCCCATTTCCTTTTTCACTTCTACTGCACCGTGTAACCTATCATCATTATCATACGTCTGTTGTGTCTAACAGCGTCATTGTAGCCTTCGTCATCATCATCAGGAAAATATATAGCTGAAGAAATGTAGAAATATACTTTCTCTTGTTCAATAAACAGACAGGACATGAGTTGATGCTGGTGGCTTTGAAAGAAAGGCAACTCGAGAATTTAAGAGCAGCAGTATAGTGTAGCAACCAAACGAGAGGAAAAACGAGTGTAGACAAGTTAAAAATTGTAAGAAGAGGAGGAAGATGAGATTTGTCGGCGAGAAAGCACTGCAAATGATGTACGTAGAAAAGTGACTCGTTTCTTCCATCCTGTGGAAAGCAGAGACTTTTCTCGTCGTATACGATGAAAGTGGCAGTCGAGTGTTGATGACGACGATGATTGTGATACGACTCTTGGTTTGAAGTAGCTTGGTTGTTGACAAAAATATATAAGTATGCACAATATATATATAAAGTGTACATATAAATGTGTGATATTATAGCACAAAATACTTTAGAAAGACAATGACACCATGATGTCGAAAAAGCGTCGCGTAATAAGAAGAAACGAGAAATTGTTTGTATTCATCCTAAAAGTAGCACAGCTCAGAACAAACTCAGCCACAGTGGGTATTATAATAATAATAAAATATATACACTTATTACCTATTTAGAAAACTACTTCTGAGGTTAGAGGATTGTTTCCTTTTTTTGGGCGAATAGGCAAAATCCAAATCCTAAGAACGTATATGAAAATATTAATGTAAACAAAGCACACAAGGGATATATAAGGACAAAAGGAATAGAGGATGACACAATGTGCGAATATACAACTCATCTCTCTCCTTACTCCTTATTGCATTTCATTTTTCTTTCTACTGTGTCCTGTTTTTACTACACAATTTATATTCGTTTTTTTTTGTGAAACAGCCAGAAAAAACAAAGCAAAGCTATTGTGAAAAAGGAAAAGCGAAATGTTTGAGAGAGAAACAGGGAGAATTCACAGCTTCTATGATGATGATAGTGTGGGTAAGTAAGTATATAAAGTATTCTCATATTTCTCTGCTGCTGTAGTGGCAGTCGTAACATCATAATCATTATTCCACTCTCTTCCATTCGAGTTGTGTGTAAATGAGTTTACTAGAAAGAGAAATGTAAACAAAGACAGCCCCGAAATGATCTGGTACTAGACGCACACACAAAAACACACAGAGTAGGACTTCTGCTTACATGCTACACGTAAAATTACCAGAACTCATTTGTAGAAAAAATCGTTATAGTGCGAACATAACAAAACTGTTCACGGAGAACGACACACTTTTTACGCATATAGATCTAGAATGTCGTACTGTATATGCCACCCGTATTTGTGCATGGCGAACTAAAAGAAGAAAATGATGTGATTGTAAATTGTGAAAATGGAAAAGTTTGGTAGTGTTTTCAAAAAATTCATGTGTATGTGGGCTGTGTATATTCAATGCATGTAAATAAGTAGATAGACTAAAAACTGGTAACGAACGAGGTATGGGGAAACGAGATTTGGTTGAAATTTGATGTGTGAGTTGTTAGAATACAATTTACTGAATTTACAATGGTGGTGGTGGACGACTTTGTGATGATGACTAGGGACGTCGACAACGAGCTGAAGGCTCTAATGTAGTTGACGAGACAAATAAAATGGAAATTGTGAATGAAAATGCAATGCATAATATTACTGTGTTGTTTTGTTGCGTGGTGGGTATATACTACTCAAGCACGTCTTCTGGTACGCGAAGTTGATTTGTTTTTTAATACTCTTGTACAAGTTTCTACTATCGCAATATAGTTGGCCCTTGAGCATCGCGGCGGTGGTGATGCAGATGTTGATTAACCGTCAACGTAAATAGTATATAGGCTGGATGGTAATGTTTTACGTTGCCACCACCAGGCCCGCACTACAGAGAGAATAATGAAAGGATGGAGTGTGCTGCGTAGAAAGTCAAGAAAAGGTTGTAAAAATCTAGTCATCACGCTTTCAAGTAACAATTTTTAATGAAAAGGGAAAACAAAAGTAGATTGTGGATACAAGTATATTGCACACAGTTAGCATTGAAGTGGTGAATGTATTCTTTTTCTAGATGACATTGAATTATATTTTCGCATTTTGTTTGAGGAAAGCTGGCACTTTCATTCTTCTCAAGTGTCTCCCTCATCGACATCATTCTCATAATATTGCGTTTTTACGCAACTTGAGAAAAAAAGAGAGGAAGGAAGCCAAAAAATATAAAACTATGTAGACAGGCTGAAAGTGAAGCATTAAAATGAACTATGAATTCTCCCTTTCTTTCTGAGTACACATCAAGGCTTCGTTTTACCCCAAAAAGCGTTTGTACCGTTCACGTTCAGTCCATAGTCCATAGTCCACACTAAACCTTCAAGTCAAGTTACAAAGCTGTAAAAATTATTTGAAATGAGAGTGCAGCGTTCTATGAAATATGTATGTATATTTTACTCTCTTTCTTGTGGTTTCCTTCCTGTTCCTAAAATTCGTAGTATTTTGTAAGTGCCATTTACATGTAAGACGAAATAGCATTTGTTAAGGGACTGTGAAATCATGACTCTTCCTTCTTGAATTAAGTATATAAAAAACTAAATACGCACATACACATACCGCATATCGCTGTAAAAAGCTCGTTTTTATATACATTTACACACACCATCCTTGTTATCGTAGTGACGACATTTTTTCCTTCACCGGGGCAGAAGCCATTTCATCTGACAGCTACAAAATACTCGTCGCTACTTCGTGTACGCATTTACAGCCCGCAAGAGCATATCTCTCACTCTTTGTACTACTCACACTCACTTCAGTCTACTTACTACTAGCGTAACGGCCTTTTTATCCATGACTTCCCATTTTCCCATTCAAATACAGAAGCACGAAGAAAAGATTTTTTCCACGAGAAAATTTACAAAAAAAACGTGAAATGTTTTGAAGAGACTATCAAGGAAAAAAATATAAAGTAACATTTTCTTATTGTGACGACAATTTCTTTACACTTATTTTGTGAAGCGTCCCTTGTCCCATGCAATGCATGTTTAAATGTGTAGGTGTCATTTCTGTTGTAAAAGTGACATAAGTGTGTTGGGAAAACCTTGAAAAATTACATGAGATGAAAATAACCGGAGCATATATAGCATTGGAGCGCAACGGCACATCACGTAGAATTCTTTGCAATGCTGTACATGCCAGATGAAGAAAATCGAGAAACCAAATAGAATACATAACAAATAATACACAACACAGGAAAAAAACTGCTGCCTTTGCAACAATGAGAATACGTTTGTGATTCGGAATGCCGCCTGTCTACACAAATTTTCTCAGGCAATGAAAAGAGCATACATGCGTGCATAAATGCAGATTGCATTATTGTTATTATAATGTGTATATAGGATTGCGGCTTTCTTTTATGGAGCAAGTAACATGTTTCACGATTCAATTTTAAAATTCACTTGCATCTTTTATTTGCCCACGATAGTCAAAACCTTCACGAAAATTCAACAAATAACAACAGTGAAGTTGGCACACCCAAAAAATAAAATAGAGATACAATTTGTTTCCAGTTGCAAATATGATACGAAGGACAACAAAAAGTGCATTTAACATGCATGAGCTTATATGAGGAATGAAATACCATTATGCCATCAGCAATTGCTATATCTTCTATAGCAGGAACTATTTTGTTTGCATAATCTCACTCTAATGCATTTAGAAAAGAAACAAGGCGTATTTGATGTGTCGAGAGTTTGGCGCTACTGCGTGGTGTGCATGGAATGTCTCTTAAGGAAAGCATGGTACCAAAAAATGACATTTGCATTAATGTGTTTTTTTCGTTGTGTCCTTCGTCCACAGACGTGCATCCTATGCCTTTTACAAGTGAGAACACCATTTCTTAGCTTTGGACAATCTATTTTTACTCTCTCCCTGAGACTTGTTTTGTTTGCTCTCAAAACTGTGACGAATTGTGAGATGTTTCACTGAATGTTTTTTTAGTTTCTTGTAAAAAGATACTCAATTTTGTATACTATGCAAAAATCAGGTCATCTGAACTTTTTATATAAACGCTACGAAAACCATGTACATTTTTTCGTTATATTACACATGTAGAAAGAAATTACGTAGTTTTCCAATATGTCATAATAAAAAGGAAATGTAAGTAATTTTATGCAATTATTCACTCAATATTAAAGATATTATAATATAATATCTTATGTCCCGACGATATTATTGAATGGCCTTCAACACTAAAAGGCCCTAACAGGAGTTTGTTTTTAAAGCCTTTTTTATTTTTAACGAGAAAGCTGCTGTTTGGAGAACATGAGATGTATTATAAAATGGTGAAAGTATTTCCAAAGTCAAAACTTTCAAGCTGACACGACCTACTTATTCCTACCGTAGCCGCTTATTTATCCTTTCTATCACAGTGTTGTGAGGGACATAAGCAGCTGCAAGAGAAGAAAATCTACTTTCACCCAAAATTGCTGCTGTTAGAGAATATTCCTTTCATGCTATTCCCTTTTCTATGAAAATGCAGCTCATTTTCCTTTAAAAGTCTCATATGCATAATAAGGAAACATGTATGTACATAAATCTACGATACACAATGAAAATAACAATACAATATAGCATAAGTTAACTAAAAAGGAGGCTATACAAACAAGCCACTGTCGTCAGTTAAATTTGGGTACAAGTACAAACATTATCTTATTATTATACTTACACACAAGAATACTTTACCCAAGTATGTAGCATAACACTCATATACGTATATGTAAATGTGAATGCATTATTATAAAACACTTGGAGAAAAAAAAGACAACGAAAAAACATGAAAGTTGGTAAAGTGTAGTGAATGCGATGGCTTATGTGATAAGGTCTTGAGCTGAGTACCGACTCAAATGCCAACACGAAAATTGTAAATATCTATCTACGTATTTTGTAGTCCAGCTCACAAATGTTAACTAAAACGAAGTAGAAAACTAACGCAAGCATGGATCCCTTTGTCACTGAATACTTCCATGTCTGTCTGTGTCATAAAAAGGTTTTTTACGACTAGGGAATATAATATAAAGTCAAGGAAAAGGAGTAAAAGATTTGCTACTGCATCTTTCCTCCTTTCGCAATTCACGGTCTTTTCATCTTTTGTCAGTAAAGACTAAGCTTGTATTTCTTTGCATGCATGTATTTCATTTTATTCTATTTTGGGCCTTCGTCGGATCGTCCAGTCAGTTGTATCATTACGATGAGTAGTTTCTATTTTTTTCTCTGGATACATAAAACATGCATTCTTATTATTCGCATTTTTATGTATAATCCATTACGGAACGTTGTGTGAGCATTATGCGGACCGAGAATGAAACGGCGAAACGAATGCCGGACGGATGTAGATTTTCTTGTGGAAAAGCCCCGTCCCTCTGGTCGGCACTACTAGACTGCCATTGCTTGCACTTTTTTCCGTTAAAAGTCCTTCCTGAATGGAATTACTTGCTTTCTGTGTATATACTTACTGTTCTCTCTTGCTATACGTTATTTTTTGTTGCTTTATTCTACTCCCGTTGTTGTTGCTGTGTGATGTCCATGGGGGAACGAAAGGGATTCAATATTCATTGTCATTTCCTTTAGCCATCATTGTTTACTGGATTTTCCCTCAGCTGCCCTTTTCATTACTGTTTTTTTTTGCTTTTCTTGGTGGCCTGGTAAGAGTATTGCTGGTCGTTGTTCCCATTTCCATTTTCTCGTTTTTTTCATCTCATGTAGCGTTCTTCCTTCGATGTTATACTTATTCGTTCTACTTATTTTGCAGTTACATTGCATCTTTTTGTAGGAACCACAACCATAACCACCACATTGCTTTTACAAACTAGCGTGTTTATTGTAGCGTAGTGTATGCATATTAAAATATTGTACAGTTTATCTCGTGGGAATAAAGAAAGGACATATATTTACCATGTACCTTTAGTAAACCAATGTGGGACTGCCGAGAAAATGCAAGGGATATGAAGCCAAGCAATACGATGCAATTTGCAAGGCGAGCCCATAAAATATGTAGGTAATGCCCCCAGTTTTTTCCTATTAAAAGTTGTCATTGATGCACGTAATTTAGCATTTTGTTGACAAGTTATGCATCAGTTCACTTTCTACAGAATCGTATACAAATAATACGTACGTTTGTGCTAAAATGTTAAGTAGGCATTTCTCTGCTGTCAGCTTGTCCGTGTTTATTTTGTAAAAAAAATATTTGTATAGTTTGCAGATACGCCTATTTGGATACACATAAATTTTTCAGCTGTGCTATTTCTCTTTTCCAATTTGGAGTCAATGATGTACGTAACAGTAATGATTATGATGCTAAAATTTGATTGTTGATAATCATGAAACAAGAAAATCAACAGAAATTAGTTGACGTAATGATAATGACTGTGTGCCTCCATTTTGAACTATAGCCTAAAACGCTAGTTAACTTTGGAAATTATTAGCGTTTTTGAATGAACATGGAAAGATAGAAAAGAAACAAAAATTATTTATGGATTGGCACAAACACGAAACATATATATATATATATATTATTGATATTTATCCGCGGCAATTCCGTGCTCATTATGATTACTCCTGTGTATTTATACTTACAAGTATGTATATGTTATTAAGGGCATCATTATTGTTAGTACCGATGGGTGAATTTCTTGGCACTGAATGAAACACGTGAATTTTATCAATTCTCTGTGCATATCACGGAGTATGCCAATCCAGACAGAGTAGTGAAATGCCAAGACGTACATATACTTTTACTGTTTACTTGTTAAATATGATAAACAACTTGTGTATATATGTATCTAGTAAGCACTTTCTGGCAATAATATAAAATATCTACTTGGGAAATTCACTGGTCACGGAGAGGTTTCATAGCAGATAGCACGGTGTTGCGTCAGTGAAGCGAAAGCAAGACAAACAATTTCATTACGGATGAACGTATTTCATCTCTCCATAAACTCATCTCATGAGAGAACGCATACAACCTTTGTAACTTTCGTTGCGTTACGTAAAAATAGTTCAACGTTCGGTGTTCATATTTATACCTAAAACATCTATCTCGAAATAGTAGATTTTCTTCCACTTTCTCTTAACTGTGAGCTGAGTTTTCTTGGTAGTAATATCTACCTACAAACTTATGGAAGCCGTAGTAGCTCAATGGCTAATCTTACGTAAAGAAGAAAAAACTTACTCAGGTTCAGGTTACAGTATTATATGTTTAAATATATGTATTGGCGTGCTTAAAGTTGGTAGTTGTAGTTATGTTCCTAAGAAAGATTTCAATCATTATATTACTTCTTTTTCTCGTTCCACTTCTTGTACGGTTTTGCTAGCTTATTTTCCACAACAGCCTTTTCATATCTGCGAGTCTTTTTTCCAATTACAAACATATACGAGATACACAAGTACCTAAAATACTATCAATAACACATCCGTTTCATCGAGTTTTGCCATCAAAGAAGTGTGTGCACGGGTTGTTTGTGTGCTTGCTTACAAAACTGTTGGTATAAAGGCTCTGTCTAGAGTCTAGTGTATACAACTGGTACCCTTTCCTCATCGACCAATATTAATATGTTAGCCGTCCACGATGATGTAAAGGATCATTTTCCCTCGATCTATCTATCCCTTAAGTTGCTGCACGAGTGCATGTTCCCTTGTCAAGTTGTATTTTGACCATGACCGTTTTCTAGTAGATTCAGGCGATCGTGTGTGGAGTACTTTTCGTTAGATACGTTAAAATGTGTATACTTATAAATACTACTATAATATC
>JAQFZG010005322.1:0-10502 GCA_034695465.1 Entomobrya nicoleti
ACTCTTGATATTCATGCATATTCGTATTGTGAACAAATCTATAACAAAGAAGTCAGCACTTGTGGGTTCAAAGTATGTTGAACAAAATGATGACTAATGTGTAAAATGATGATTGTGGATAATCCGTTCGACTTAGTAGTTGTAGTCTTCGTTAATTATTCTCTGCCATAAAAAACATCAAAGCAGTATATACAATGAAGTATTTTATTTTCTTCTGTTAATTATCATGTTCGTCTCTGTTTTCTAGGTTTTTCCTTTGCTATATATGTATGCATACCTATATATATATTACCCTTTTACATCTGCTGTTCACATAGTTTGTAATTGAACGCAGCATGTTTTTGGCTATTCGTGCTGACTGTGTGTGAATATGTCATGTAAAAATTTCTTTTGTCATTAAATTTGTGTAAGCACATTTTATGCTACGCACGCACAGTACTCATCGTTAGAGAATCAGATTACTGTCAATTAAATTGCGCATAAAAACATCCAGTGGCACTCCAACAAATAACTTGATAACTGGTCAAGTAGTTTAAGTGCCGTTATTTACTGTCCTAAAACATAGATCATCACTATCGGTCGTTAGGATGGAAAATCTGATGATGAGTCAACAACATGTTTACAGCAAATTAATCTAGAAGTCAGTAATCTATGCACATTACTAGTAAGTCCAACGTTCGCGGAAGCAAATGGTATTTTTGTTATCTTCAAGCCTGACTTTGCTGAGATTAGTAGGATGATCATGATCAGTTTTTTTAGAACTACTTCTTTATCAAATGACTCATACTATCTACTCATGATATCTACTCTTAGTCATCTTAACAATATCTGTAACTAAAACTAGCTAGTTTGCTGGCTCCCGTTCAATAAGGCACGGTACAAAGTACTCTGCTCATACACCGTACGAATTTTGACTTCGTGACCCACAACAAAAACTGACGTTACATCGTCTTTAAGTCAATCTCTTGACGCGCTGTCAGTACTACTTATCATTTAATCGAATCATGATGATGTTGTTTATGTGTAGCTGGTACTTTGCACTGCCAAATCAAGAAATCGAATGCATCAGCAAAGCATGCATTCTCAGTTGTTTATATAAAAAGTAGGTTGATAATTTTCTCCTTGCGTTGTCTATCGTCATTCACAATAATGGACATGATTTACTTATTCATTCTCTGTTAGACAGGAGAATTACTCGAAGGAACTGACTTTGGCTGAACTAACCAAAAATACGAATGCTAAACATCCGCGTGCATTAATTTGCTATTAATGTGTAAACAGTATGTAGGAAAGAAGACAGGAGGTTCGAATGCAGAACAGCTACTAATGACTAATGTAAAAGTGTTACATTTATGCATAATGTGTAAAGTAGGGCCTTGAAGGGAAAATGATAATCATGCATCGTAGGTTTTAATGATCATCTTTTAAACATGGCATGATGTGAGAATGAATGAGAAGAAGGGCCTCTATAAGAAAGTAACTCATCACCATCATCCGTTGCAGCATCGTCATCATGAATCTTCCTGAAAATCAAACTCATTTCTTTCTGAGGGAAGAACGCAGCGTCAAGATTTTGCTCAAGTTTTTACGCTCCAACCAAAAAAAAAACTCTCCTGACAGTCTAGTCTAGTCTACCTACCTAAATGCATGTTAGTTAGTAGACAAAAAATAAGTTTCACTCGTAATAAATGAGGTTGAAAAACGTTACTTTTTCACTATGAAAAGATCTCTTGTTGTTTGTACTTACGACAGGGTAAGCAGTAAAGACTGAAAAAGATGCATCATGTAACGCATATACATCATCTCGTTGTACTTTGGGTTGTAAAAAAGAGATTTCTTCCTTTTTTAGAACTTTTGACAGAGTCATCGGGCAACACTCCATTACCAAAAGGGGACATAAGCTTCGAATTTTCTTTGATGTGTATTTAGTACTGCTGAGTTAATCCGAGAAGGGAAATTCTAGAATAGAGTAGTATACTGTTTGCTTTGCTTGTTTAAGAATTTCTTGGACAATGAAACGTGCCATATATTATTATAATGCGAGCAAAAATTTCTTATCTGTCTGCACGAAAAATATGTATCTTTCACCCTTCTTCACATTCCACCCTGTGCTTATCCACTCCTTCTTTGAAATGACATTTTACAACTAAGAAAGGGATTCTTTTCAATGATCCTTGCTTTCTGAACAAAGTTTAAAAGAGTAGTACGAGATCTTTGGAGTTTGGCTTATTTACAATTTCGTAATGAGACACAGATGTAAACTGCTGGTGTAGAATTTGTTACGATAGGCACTGCATGCCTTCGTCGGCAATCAGTTTTAAAGAAAAATATTCTCTTTTTTTTGATCCCCTGTCTGTTTACCAAATCATTTATCTCGACCGACGTACCAACAATATGGTTTTCAAACTGTTCCTTAGAACGATACCTTTAAAACGATTTCAGCGTATCTTCCAAATCTAAATACGATACTTGAAAAAACAAATCTTAAAATTGAAGGAGATCTATGTTTTTCCATAGTTTTGTCACTTTCCACTCTCCATTTCCTTCTTTGAAACCAGCCCATTGTTTAGAGTTCAAATACATTTATGAGTAGCTCACTATCAGCCTTTGGTAGCCTGTCTGGCTGGATGTGTCTGACTTGTTTTGTCATGCCTTCTTCCGTGTCTTTTTTGAAGGATCATTTCCAAAAATATAACTGCACAAATACTTTCTGAAGTCAACCAGATGAACTCTCCTGTACGAAAGTACAAATTCTCCAGATATTATTTTACAATTGCTCATTTCATTGGAAACTGTTGATAGACAGAAAAGGCGTAGTAAAACCTTTTAGTTCAAGTGTTAATTTACTGCATACAACTGGTATAGAAAGAAATGCAGTTTAACAGAAAAATCTCGTTTTATCACTAGATATTGTATGCATACTATATGCTATGAAATTTTGTGGTGTGCGCATTACTTATTTCATGATTCATGAAATTTGGACCACATAGAATGTTGAATGTTGACCATTCTCTTTTTCCAACAAAGTTTATCGCTTCACTCTACAGTTCTTCGTACTCGTTTAAGCGTAGTATTCCTTTCTCAACATTTATATATATCTGGTTACCAAATATGGAAGTTGAAATAGTGTTCATATATTGTACGTTTTTCTTGGACACTTAAAGTACAATGCTTTATGCTCGGTCTAATATTTGTATCACCGCACATTGGGATGAGGTTTAAAAGTACATTCAACAAATAAAAAGAGAACTTTCCTTCCCTTCTTGTTAATGTGCACGAAGAGGAAAAACATGCAATCATGTTCGTTGAACAACTTAAACCAAAAAAATTGTCATGACATATATGAATTCCTAAATGTGTATTTATTTTTATGAACAAGATTTTTATTATTTATTATCACTGTCATTAAATGGTAAGACATTTAATGCAATATTGTAATATGTGAAGATAGAAGACAGCTCTCTCTCTCTACATAATATACTTCCTTTCGTATCGTATTTTTCCATTATACTAAAGTCCACATTTGGTATTAATCTAGTACTATAACACATTATGGCTAAAATATACTAACTAACGTTCATTATATACGAAGAAATTTGACACTTATATAGCATGTCTGCTTCTCTTTTTTGAGCATTACAAAATCTGCATTGATACTTTGATATCCATAAGAACCTTTATTACGTTTTTTATTGATGAAAGCGTGAGTAATATTGCATATTCGATTTCAATAATGTTTATAAAAAGATGCACCTGTTTTCTTTTTCGTTTTATAACGAGATCATGACTTGTAAAAAATGCTGGAGGACAATCACAAAAACAAGCAAGATACAAAAATATTTTTAAAACATCAATCTATTATTTAAAAGCTAATTTTTCATAAACTCGTATTTAATTTTTAAGAATTTGAAATTAGTGAAATTCTCATGGAAAACTTAAAGTGGGTATAAAAGTAATGGTATAGTTGACCTGCACCAAGAATACCATGCCGTGAAATTTGACAACGATACATAATATATACATTACTTAGCATTCATTAAATACAAACGTCATTGTACAGACTTTTGGGTGGTTTGGTTTGTCGTGGGAGTAAAGGGAAAAAAACTCATTGAAGAATGGATAGTTTAAAATGTATACAGTGTACTCTTATTTTGACATCATAATGACAACGTTTTTTTACCCCGAAAGTAAATTTGTGCATTTCAAAGTAGGTACATGTTATATACGACTATTTTGAAGCACATGTACATATTTTGTACTTTGTAAAAATGGAGAATACGATCACTGTAAAAAATTGAAATGCATGATGATGTAGAGTAAAAGGTAGTGCAATTCCCGTCTTCTACTTTATATTATGTATGAATGACCATAATCAGAGAATGGGATCTTGCGAATGAATCTCTTCTTGTAATCTGGATAGTATCTAAAAGGTATTTTGAACTCAAGAAAACTGCTCCTGCCCGACCATATCTATGCTCTATCTGACGTAACGTTAATGGTGCGGTGCCCTTCACGCTTTGCTAATGAAATTGAACACATATTCAACATCCATTCTAGGCTAGGGTATATATTACATACCTTGTACTTTGTCTGTTGTAGCAAAGGTTTTTTTTAAATAATATTTTACCGTCTTTTACTTATTCTTTCAAAATTTGCAACTGCATAAAAACCACTACAGAACAGTACACTACACATACATATTAGTCAATTTTTCCTTGGTTTTGCTTTTTTACGCTGGTCTGGTTGAAGCAACAACAGTATGTATTTTTGTGTGAATTCATGTGGCATAATGAATTACTTCTTTCTTAATAAGTATCCCCGAATCTAACACTTTCTTCGTGATAACAGTAGCAGTAGTGAACGATGATGGCCAAGAAGTTAAGTGACCGTATGCTTTTAGGTTTTTGTACAAGAATGGGGTGGTGGTGGTGTGTGGTTGGTGTAAACGTATTTTACAAAATAAGTAACCATTTGGTTACATGGAATTCTTATACTGTCTTGTTATTGTGCACTCATGTACACTTTTTCGTACTGCCTTCGTACACTTTATCATTATTATTATTGGCATAATTTTTGGGATTGTACAATAAAACTCATATAAGTCATATATACATATAATGTGCATATTTATGTATCATGTTCATTTTCACCATACACTTGGGAATAAAATAAACAATGCAGTTTTAACATGTCATGGTGGTCTAATATAACCGTCAAATCAGCTTTAGATCTTGACTGATATGCAATTTTTGTTGTGCATCCTCTTAAGTATGGTCTCAAGGTGTTTTTTTCTCTTAAATCTTAACTTTACCACGTACTGCGACCTTTCACGATGATATGGCAAATGTGAGGTTTATTTCTTTGATGATGATGAGTTAGAAGGCTTCTCTCTCACTCACACAGCAGAAGATTCGAACCAAATATAGGTTGTTGATTATCTTCTACTTCACTGACGGATGGCTCATCGTAATTTACCAGCTGCAGTCCAAAAGGAAAAGATAAAAAAACTAGTAGTGATATGATAGTAATTTAAAGTTACTCATCATCTTGGCCCTCTTTTGTGATAATGATAATGTTTGGTGTGCAAACTCTGTGTACTCAAACAGTACAGTTAAAGCTGCAATCATAATTGGATGTTTAACGCAAAGAGTCATGTTATGTATATTTAAGGCAAGTGAGAAAAATTAAGGGCTCTGTTCAATGAACAATTTTTTTAGCCTGTTTTAGTAGAAAAATTATCCTGTTTTATTGAGCGTTTTTAATCGATTCATTGTGTTGTAAATGATAATGCCAAACGTTCAGATAGGATGTAATTAAATATTTTACGCGAAATGGTCATCTCGTTCACAAAAAGGATGTGTGTAATAAATGTCGATTTCATACTTTAAACTTTTATTACAAGGCACATGTTTATTACTAAGATGCTTGGTGTGCTAGTTGTAAAATTGCTCTTTTGTCAAGATAAATTTCCCCATTCAATTTTTAAATGCAAAGAGTGAAGTAAAAAAATGTAACATGACACAAAATAAGCGTAATGGAATGAAAGGGAACTTGTAAAAACACCCAGAAGCTGCTATACATTTAGTCTGCTTTTATGATTTTAAAGTTTTTTTTTATTGAGGAAACAAATGTTCAGTTTATTCACTCAATGGTAATTAATTTTAGTAATAAATTGGCTCAAAACATCATACTAGAGGATTTTATACAGGCATTAATTAAGAGGAGGGTACTCAGCATTTATCTATCAGAAGAAAATAGTTAATGATTTAAGATAATCTTGAGATGATGAAGAGCAGCCAATTCAAGAGAAAAAAGTAAAGTTGATAGCAAAGTTGTATCTTTTTTAAGAAGTAAAAAAGCTTCCATTTTTCACTGGGTAGTTGGTTTATGTTTGTAATAGTGGCCTGATCGTGAAAAGTAGTAAAAAGGAAGTGGCTGCTCTTGTTCATCATTAAAAATAAAATTTTATCCAAGTTGTATCGCAAACATGGTTTTGCAAATTTTCAAGCTCCGCACGCTAGCACTTTATGAAAACAAGGAGCACGAGCACAAACCTTAACCATCTTGTACCTCATAACTCATTCAATCATTTTTTTATCGTGTTTCGTCTTTCAGAGAAATATACTCAAAAAATATATATCTCTTCTCATTTCAAAAATTAATTGAAGAAAACTAATGCCTCTCTCGTCTGCGTCTGGGTCTTTAATGCTCACCTGTCTGTGATATAATACGGGTCTGCATAGAGTACATCCGTAACTGTTACTTTTAATGTCTTTATCGGTGCCTTCGTACAAGAAAACAAAGTTTGTATAAAAAAGGAGGGAGCGTGTGGTAATATTTGCGTATTAGTAATAGTAATAATATGGAATGAATGGGACATGAGGATTTATGACTTGAATAAGCACGTCCATCCATCCGAAGGTGTGCAGTTGTTGTAAATGATACCATTGGAGCCTTATGGATGAGTATGATCATAGCAGTGGGTCCAAAAATGGAATGGGCTTGTTTAGATTATGACCTTGGTCGAGGGCATTGCAATCACTATGATGCTGTCTCAAGTTTTGTAAACTTGTACGATGAAAGCAGTTCTTCTGCAAAAATTTGTTTCCCATATTGGATGTTTTATTTGATTTAAGTGTCTATATTTAAGAAGTGACTTCTCCGCGTTCATAAGAAAGACGCACTTTCGAAATATTTGATAGCTTTCTTCAAACAGATTTATATGGGTTCTTGATCGAAGTCAACTACATTACCAACTAACCATGCATTATGATTAATACACATATATAGCATATTATGTTTATGACGTTGGATTTTTGCTACAACAGTACATATGTATTTGACTTGAAGTATTGTAGGAATGATCGTTATAAATGTGTGATTGGTATATGTGCATAAGTGCATGCTTGGAAAATTCCAATAAGACGACGACGATTAATTGTTGGGACATGCAGTGTACAATAACAGCGTGCTTTATGAAAATGTCCCTCTCGGCTATCGTCAGATAAACGAAAGAAATGAAACCTTTGTATATCTTTTATTGTATACGTTAGCTTAGGAATTTGAATAGTTCGTATCATGTCGTGTGACACCATCAAAGACAACACATCCGATATATTTGAACAGGTTTTTATTCTTTTTCGTGTGGACACATATTGTCTCTCATACCAGCAAAAAAAAGGATCAAAAGTCCATATAAGATGACAATAAATTGGCGAGGAGAACTAATTGAGCGAACGTTTTCAAAGCCGGTAAAACAAGTTCGAGGAACTAGCACCATTATGGTGACTTTCTACGCCTACGCATCCTAAATAAACAGAATATATTGCACGTAGAAAGGTTCATATTTGAACCCAGTATCAAAAGGATGTCGTTTGAGAGTTGGAAATCGAATCGAGTTGAAAGTTCAAGCTTTACAATTAAATTAATTATCGTGTGTTTTTTGAAATAAAAGATATTATGCATGTACCAATAAATCCGTTCGATTGGGACCAATTTATGAATAATTTATATTTTGGTTTCATTAAAACAGAAGTTTTTTTATCTGCAGATTTCTATTTTTTCACACCAAAAATTCAAGTTGAAAGGGACATCGTAAATGATTTATTTAATGACCCATTAAAAAATTATTCATGTGAAAGTAGGATATTTAGCAAAAATGGTGACAACGAACAATATTGGTTTTATATTGGGAAAGTTATAATACAAGTAATGTTGTATCTTGCTTGAGTCGGCTTCAGGAAGGAACGAATGAATATTTTTCAACGTTAAACTTCATGAAATTATTTTTTAAATAATATAATTTGTACCGCTCTCACTTACAATATTGAATGTATATGAGTCATATACATATTTATGTATTTTGTTTTAAAGGCATTAAAATACCACAGTTTAACTCATTTTGTACTTTCTAGTTCTCGGTTTTTAAGAATTTGTTGCCCGTACTTGTACTCATCTTGGTAAGATGAATAAGTAATTTATGAGGAACAAGTTAATCATGAACTGTCTATTATAAACAAAGAGCATAAAATTAATGTCTGTAGCGTTAACACCATTTTAAAGGTTTAATTCTGCTGTTGATATGATACCTGACTGAACGACTACACGAATATAAGAAAAGTCTACATGTTTTCAAATTAATCATATCCAACATCGTCAAACCAAAGGAAATTAAAAAATTCAAAGCTTGTAGGTTTTCTTCAAGTTGGCTAGATAAACACACCGAAAGCTACGTGAGTTTCAACTTGATGAGGGCTGGAAACATAAAAGCTACTTAAATGCTTATAAATTGATTTGGTTACGAGATTACAGGGGAGAGGTAGTGATGGTTTTTGTAGAAGCAATGAATTGAAGTTTCAAACCATTTCGCCGGTGCGGTTGGTTGGACATCAACACAACATTGAATGATAACAACCAAGCCGTAGTAAACAGACGGGGTAAGGGTTGCGATCCATTACCTTGTTTTTAACTAAGCCGTAATTGTAATAATAAACGTTAAATTGTTAACATACAGGCGTATATTTAAGGGAATCTTTTCAAACTAAGAAGACGTGAAAATATGTTGCGTTAAATATAAAAACAAGCTGTTGTCGTATCTGCTTATAAGGAAATCGGTTGTTTGCATTAAGAGAAGTATTCAGACCTGGAGAATGGTTTTTGTTCCGCCGGTCAGACAGACTGACTAAGCACTATTTTAAAAACCTTGCTAAGTTTTGGTAATAGTGCAAACGAGAAAGGTAGAGTCGGAAAGACAAAGCCTTCTTCACGACCGTACAGCACGTTATTTTTTATATTTTAATGCGCAGCGCAGAGTGCATAGCATTATTATTATGAATTTTTATTGTCTTCCCTCATACACCTTCATATTATCCATCATCATTATTTTGATATGTGTGTTAGATTCCATTACTTGTTATTATCAATATGTTGTTGCTTTTGGTGAATAGATTTTTTATGCAGGTTGCACATTATTAAAACTCAACGCTCAGCTCATCAGATCTTTGACCTTTGTTTGTGCACAAGAATACATTTTCCCGATCGCGCTAACGTAGTAAATCAAGAGATTTCACTTCCACACTAAAATCTTGTAGTAAGCAAAGTGTGCAGTGCACTGGAAGTGCAAAAGTATTACGAGCTTTGGTGTTACTCCCCATAAGCGTCGCTTGAATACTTTTTTTTAATCCAGTACATGGAATTTTAATTTCTTTTTATTTTGAACGTGTAGTCAATTTCTAGAGCATATTGACAACTTTAATAATTTACAGCATTTTTGCACTTGCAATCTGTTTTTTAAATTGTCTTTATCCTCTGGCAAATATTCCACTGTGGGCATAATGAATGAAAGGGGGAAAATTTGTGAAAACTTCCTGGATATTGTGGTATATCATTTAGATGATGGTTTTTCCTCATTATGAAATCACACCACACACACATTAATGTAGTTATGGTTGAATAAACTCGGATGTTAGGCTTAAAATTTGAACCACATTTCACAACTCATAAAAATTGGAGCATCATAGGAAGTGAGAGCATTTGCTACATGCATAAATTTCAAGTTTATCATGACATATGTCATTTCATTCCATAATTTCTGTACATCAGTGCGAAGTTTAGGGTGACAGGCCTTTTCCTGACAAAAAGACCATAAGAACACAAGCATATTTTTTTTTTGGGTAGACATCACTTCATTTCGAATATTTTTTTATCTATTTTCCAGAAACAAAATCAACATGGCTGAAGTTGGATCTCCATCCCTTGAAAATTGCCCTAAGGTAGATGCTGACTTGAAGTCAGAATTGGAGGGATTCAAACCTGAACTCATGAAGAAGGCTTCAACGCAAGAGAAAATCGTTTTGCCGACTGCTGAAGGTACAGTAATGCAATGTACAGTTGTATATCAGAAACATTTCTACATAAATACTAATTATAAGGTCTGTATAAAAATTATAAAATCACCCCAAAATTTTCAAACATTTTTGAAATTCTACGGCATAGTACAAGAT
>JAQFZG010005323.1:0-10499 GCA_034695465.1 Entomobrya nicoleti
GTGGTCTCGTGCTGTGATGAGGGTGAGGGATGACTAGGTATAATTTTTGCTTGAATACGGTAAAAAGTTGATCTTCATCCAAATTATCATTATCATCATCTTGATTCGTTGATGATTAGATGCGCAGAACAACTTTTTTTTGTAAACTTATTTGTCGACTGGAATAATAGAAGGATAAAAAAACAACACCGTTATTTTTTGTTACGTTACAAGTTTGACTAAATAATCAAATAAAAAAAGAAACGATTAAAAGGATTCTTGATGATTAAACGACTGTCTTGTCGTTTTTTTTGGTTTGATGAGCTTGTTCGTTAATAAGGTAACTCCAGACATGCAAAACAAAGTAGGTAGTTAAATTGCACATTGGAGTTTTTTTTTGTAAGAAAAAAAAACAACAACAAAAACGTTTAATTCCTTATTTGATTACAAACAAGAATCGAACATTTGAGCACGTGAACACAACAGTCCACACCAATAAAAAATAATTAAGTGTTATATACATACATAGCAGTTATTGCGTGTATGTGAGTGTGGCCCTGTGTTGCCTTCAAAATTCAAAGATTCGATACAAAAAAATAAAATGTTGAGTAATTTGGCAGGACACGCGTGAAAATGACATTGAAATATAAATCGTAATAAAAATTGGAAGAAGATGATAGAAAATCGAAGACGGAGATAAAGTTGAAGGATTTTCTGAGTATTTATTTTAATGAGCTTTTATGGAACATGTGTGGATTGCGTTATGTAACGTTCGTTTTACGCATAATATTAATAATATTTTTTTCTGCTAAAAAATGGTCGTCTTCAAAATCTAAAGAATAATATGTGCAAAAAATGTATATACTATTTGTATCTTTTGGTCGACGCATGATAGCAAATTTACATGGAATCTTCTTAAAAATATTTTACATAACAAATTGGAAATTATACGAATACGTCAAGTTAGTTTCTAAGGTGAACTGGGAATTATGTTAAATAAGGTGAGTGATTAATATGGAAAATGATAATGAAGTAAACATACGTACCAGAAAAAAACAAGAAAAAAAATCGAGAGAGACAAGACAATGCCAAGGAACTTGATATAACCAAAGTTCCTTATATGTACATATGCGTGCTTATAAAAAAAACTATGTACGCTTATTGTATTGTTTGCTTCATGATCTGATCACTTGTCAGCATCTTTTGCGATTATTATCAAACAAGCTAGAGATCATATCATCTTGTAATAGAACAGCAGGAGTAATGCGCAAGCAAGATCAAGTCAGTCATAAAAAATAGAGATGTGTATTGGTTCGAACAAACGAGGCTACCTTAACAGCTGTATATTTTACTTACTGCATACCATTACCAAGTTCAATCACAAAACGTGCTTGACTCGTGCCTTTGAAATGCACGTTCTTGCACATAAATGTAAAATGACGTTTTTGATAACGTTGACTATTTATACACTTTTATAACCCAAAGAAAAAAAAATTATGAATCGAATCCAGTTAATGTTAAGTTTACTATGATGCCTATTCGAAAACGCGAATAAGCTTAACAATTAAGCGAATTGTTGCAATCTAGTCTCATGGAAACCGAATTAAAATGGACGAATACCGTTACAATGTTTTCCTTATTACTTAGTTATTATATGCGTTTTACATTGTTGGATGTCGTTTCGGGCATTACAACATATATGTATTGTTAAGGTCTTTAGGTTGTCTGGGGACATGGAACGAAAATGGGAAAATATTTCTTGTATAAAAGCTCGAATGAGATTTGGATAAATTATCATTCACCTTTTTGTTCTTTAACAAACTTTAACCAAATCTTTAAACAAATTTTCGTGATTTAATCACAAAACCTCTACAGCATCATCATGCAAGTAAGTTTCCATGAAAAATATATGTTGCAAATATTTTAATTTTAAACATAAGATTTTAAAAACGATCTAACAATTTATATGTTACTTCTCAAGGTCGCTATTGTTTTCGCTGCCCTCTTCGCCGTCGCCTCCGCTGGAGTCTTGACTGGCCCAACTCTCTTGGCTGCCCCAGCACCAATTGCTGTTGCTCACGCTCCAGTCCTCCGTGCTGCCCCAGTCCTTCACGCTGCCCCAATTGCCTACGGACACCCCGCTCTTGCCCGTACCGTCATTGCTGGACCCGGACTTGCCGTTGCCCACCATGCCCCACTCGCTTATGCTGCTCCAACCATCATCGGTTAAACTACTTTAGTATTTTATAGCTTTTTATAACGCCCAGTGTTTTCCTATGTGTTCGTATAAAAATGTTAACCTTTTGTATGAAATGTGATATATTTTTATATTGCCATCTAGAAAAATAAAATGATTAGATAAATTATCCATTAAAAAACTTATGATAGTTTTCATCATTTATTAAACAATTAACCTGCATATCTGATCTGTTATAGGATAGCATAAAAAAGCTTATTCATAATATGTCTCCATACAACAAAATATAATATAAAGCAGTTTTGTTATTCGAATCAACAAGTAGCAAAACATAAAATCTCATCGAAATTTAATATGTGCCAACTCTTTTTGTCGCTGAATTACAAATACATAATAGGAAACTTAAAAAAAATACATAACATAATCGAGCTACCGAAATTTTATATGAAATTTACAGTTGAACATTCAATTTGATTGATTTTGGAGCAAAACATTTTTTATTTAGTTTTATTTTAGCAAAATTGCATTAAAAATGTATTACAAAATAAACCAAACACAATAATAAAATCGACAGATAGATACTTCGCACAGTTTTTGAGTTTTCTTTGTATTTTGCATGATTATTTTAATCGAACCTTATCTGGACATTTTATAAAAATCATTGAAGTTTAATAATGAAATACGAATCGTTTAATGGTTAGTTATTCCGCTAACTCATTCAATTTAATTAAACAATAATTCGGTGTTGCGTTTTACTCAAAAGAAGATCATGGTGAATGCTAGAAGTTTTAGTTTTTTTAATCTATACGAGAGATACATTTTGGCCAGGTTAAAAAAAGCTGATGAACATCAGCTAAAAATATTACACCATATTACCACCGTAACACTATTTAAATCATAGAACAATATTAGCTGACAAATAATATGGAAAATAGTGTTGTTATACTCAAATTATTAATCCCTAACATTCAACATAGTATCAAAAATTTATGGTGATCCCAAGTGTATAATAAACGCGTATTGTATGCATTTGAGTGTCAAAAAATTAACACGGGGTATTACAGGTCTTTATTCATTTATATGGAACTCCAATAAATGATCATGCTTACATTGTCGTAGCGATTCTATTCTGTTTACATGTTATACAAGTCAATGTAGGGGAGATACACAGAATCGCCAATCTGAGGTTTTGGACAAACGTTACGTGAAAAAGAACAGGGTATGTATGCACGCTTCTAGTATTGCTTGTTTACTAAACTGACAATCCTTTAGCAAATTTGAGACTTTTATGAAAATTGTGTTAGAGTATGTCCAGCTAGCTTGCAATATCCCACTAAAAGTAATGAGCAAGTATGATCAAGTGACAAAAAATAATGTGTACTGGTTCAGACAAACGATGCTTTATTAACAGGTGCGTACTTATTAGTATACCTTAAGCATGTATTACTAGAAACGAAATTGTCTCAAGTTTTTTGTAATGAACTTTTGTCTTTGCACTTCATAATTACAACGACCACTTCTACTTCTTAAGAACTCATAGTACAAAAAATGCATGACATCTTATTAATGATGAGCCTAATATGTGGACTAAATACGAGTACGCTGAGCAACTATGCAAATTGTAATAATTTAGTCTCATGGAAACCCACAAAATGGATGGATGCCGTTGTAATGTTTACTTTGTACTAAAAGCAAAGTATTGAGAGAATTACATTTTATCCATGAATTTCGCATATTGTGCCCACGTGATGTTTTTTTTTACATATGTGGATATTGCTTTTCTACAACAATATTATAATTCACTTCGGGCATCAACCTAAGTAGGTATTGTTGAGGTCTTCAACTTATCTGGGGACATCAAAATAATTTTTAGTATAAAAGCTCGAGTAAGATTTGAACAAAATATCAATCAGCTTTTTGTTCTTTAACAAACTTTAACAAATCTCTACCAAATTTACGTGATTTCATCACAAAATCTCCAAAGCATCATCATGCAAGTAAGTGTCTTTATGAAAACGTGCTGAAAATATATTAAATATTTTTATGTTATAATGGGTGTTTTTTGAGAAACGTTCTAATTTCGATTTTCTAAACCTTTTTTCTATCAAGGTCGCTATCGTTTTCGCTGCCCTCTTCGCCGTGGCCTCCGCTGGAGTCCTTACTGGCCCAACTCTCTTGGCTGGCCCAGCACCAATTGCCCTTGCTCACGGTCCAGTCCTCCGTAGTTCCCCAGTTCTTCTTAACCACGGCCCAGTCCTTCACTCTGCTCCACTTGTTTCCCACTCTGTCATTGGACACCCCGCTCTTACCCGTACCGTCATTGCTGGACCCGGACTTGTTTCCCACCATGCCCCAATCGGTCTTGTCCAACCAACCATCATTGGTTAAATGCCTTCAGTATTTTAAAACTTTTTATAACGCCCATTGTTTTCCTAAGTGTTCATATAAAAATGTTAACCTTTTGTATTAAATGTAATATATTTTTATGTTGCTCATCTAGAAAAATAAAAATGATTAGATAATTTATCCCTTCAAAATATTTTGGTTGTTTTCATCGATTTTTTAAAACGATCGACATGTTTGACCGATAGCTCTACGTTCACGCTTTGTGGATTAACATTAAAATGAATTGGTAACTGTTAACACGCTTACCAACAGCAATACTATTTTCACAAACAAAAAAATTACCAGACAACTTTTAAAAACACGAACTTCTTCACAGGTTTTCCTGAAATGCACTTAAATACGGTGTTGCATAAAGTTTTGTTCGAATGAAGGTTAAACTGGTTTTTGATTTAGTCACAAATATATCGAAATATTAGTGATCTATTAAAATTGCTCTTATATGAAAAAAATCAGATCAAATTAGGTTAACTCTAAAAATTATAGAATTTCAGTTGGAGAAATTATATGTTCTGGTTTACTGAAAAAAATGGTCTTTATCATCACGCATACATAAGTTACTGTTAGATACTCTTGGTAATACGTGAAATGCCTCTCCAGGCACATTGTACATATAATGCATAATTCTATTTAAAAATCATGAATCCATTATGGCAGGATTAACGTAAATGAAGATGATATTTAATTTGAAGTTCTAAAACATGTTATGCTCAGTTGACAAATAAGTCGAAATAAGACAACATGTCATAAAAATTATGAATGCTGCAGACATTGAGGATTTTATAAATGATAACAGTTTTTGCCTGGGAAAATGTGCTTACATACGATCAGAAATTAGAGCTATTATTAGCCCAGTGTGTCATTTATATGCATTATAAGAAACATACTGAAAGGTAATATCAGGGTTGCTGCTAAATTCTTCTTAATTAGTGCTCTATCACGTTAAGACGATTTTGAAAAAAAATATTCACAGTTATCAAAAGAAATGATATGTGATATGTGGAAAAACATAGAAGCCAATACCCCAATACCTAGGTTAACGTTTAGAAAAAGAATTTCAAAGACAAAATGATTTTTAGGAGGATAAATTATCTGATCGTTTTATTTTTCTAGATGACCAACAAAAATATATTACATTTTATAGAAAAGGTTAACATTTTTATGTGAACACTTAGGAAAACACCGGGGTTATAAAAAGTTATAAAATACTAATGTGGTTTAACCGATGATGGTTGGTTGGACAAGACCGATTGGGGCATGGTGGGCAACAAGTCCGGGTCCAGCAATGACTGTACGGGCAAGAGCTGGGTGCCCAATGACAGAGTGGGAAACAGCAAGTGGAGCTTGGTTAATGAGGACTGGGGAAGCACGGAGAACTGGAGCTTGGTTAATAATGACGGAAGAGGTACGGAGGACTGGAGCGTGAGCAATTCCAATTGGGGAAGCATAGGCAACGGGGGAAGACAAGAGTGTTGGGCCAGTCAGGACTCCAGCGGAGGCGACGGCGAAGAGGGCAGCGAAAACAATAGCGACCTTAATAAATAAACAACAAATTAATACAATTGAAATTAGAACGTTTCTCTATACATTGGATTATAAAATAGAAATAAACATTTTTCATATCACGTTTTCATGTAGGAAACTTACTTGCATGATGATGCTTTGTAGGTTTTGTGAATAAATCACGACAATATGTTTTAGGATTTGGGTAATGTTTGTTAAAGAACAAAAAGTTGAATGATAACATGTTCAAATCATACTCAAGCTTTTATACTAAAAATATTAGCCATCACTCTAAATAAATTGAGGACCTCAACAATGCTGATGTGTTTTAATGCCCGAAATGACTAACATAATGGTAGGAAGAACATGTCCAAGAAATCACATGTGCAAAAGATGGTAAAAGCATGCACTATCTTCATGGATCCAATAAAATAGTAAACATTATAACGGTAGCCTTCCATTTTTGTTCGGTTTCCATGAGACTAGAATGTGACAATTCGTCTACTCGTTTAGCATACTCGTATTAAGAGTACATTGTATTTGGATCAACATTAACTGGATTTATTTACAGTTTTTACAGTAAGTTCTTAAAAAGTAGAAGTGTTCACTGTTATATCTTGAATAGCAAGTGTGTTTAAACTGTTTGTGCGTTCATTTAAAGAGCACGAGACAACCACGTTTGTTACGAAACGATTCAGTGTAAGTGGCAACATGCAGCTGTTAATATATCCTCGTTTGTAAAATACAATACGCATTTTCATTTTTTTATGATTGACCTGTTCCATCTTGCTCAGCTGTTGTAACTTGTAACGTGCCTAAGTTAACATCAACTCACATGTCTCGTCTTATTTTTGCTGGTATTTGCAACGAAGGGAAAAATAATCACCAAAGTAACAATACGAGTGTTAACCAAACGAGTGAATTAAAATTGCTTCATAAAAGCCCGTATCCATTTCTATAAAATTTCGTAGAAATATCACGTTATTAACATGATTATCAAGTATATTAATGCATTGTGGGTCTGGTATTATTGATTGGGTGATTATTTCTCAGCTTCGTTGCAAATGCCAGCAAAAATGAAACGAGACATGTGAGTTGATGTCAGCTTAGGCACGTTACAAGTTACAACAGCTGAGCAAGATGGAACAGGTTAATCATGAAAAAATGAAAATGCGTATTGTATTTTACAAACGAGGATATATTAACAGCTGCGCTTTGCCACTTACACTGAATCGTATTGTAACAAACGTGGTCGTCTCGTGCTCTTTAAATGCACATACAAACAGGTTGAACACATAATGCCATGGAGGATAACAATGACCAATTCTCCTTTTTTAAGAACTTACTGTAAAAAACGTAAATAAATCCAGTTAATGCTGATCCAAATACAATGTACTCTTAATACGAGTATGCTAAACGAGTAGACGAATTGTCACATTCTAGTCTCATGGAAACCGAACAAAAATGGAAGGCTACCGTTATAATGTTTACTATTTTTTATTCAAACCATGAAGATGGCGCATGCTTTTACCATCTTTTGCACATGTGATTTCTTGGACATATTCTTCCTTCCATTATGCTAGTCATTTCGGGCATTAAAACACATTAACAATGTTGAGGTCTTCAATTTATTTAGAACTATGGCAATGGCTAATATTTTTAGTATAAAAGCTCGAGTATGATTTGAACATGTTATCATTCACCTTTTTGTTCTTTAACAAACATTACCCAAATCATAAAAACAATTTTTTCGTGATTTCATCACAAAACCTCCAAAGCATCATCATGCAAGTAAGTTTCCTAAATGAAAACGTGATATGAAAAGTGATTATTTCTATTTTATAATCCGATGTATTGAAAAACGTTCTAATTACAAATTTTATTCTTTTTTTGTTTATTTATTAAGGTCGCTATTGTTTTCGCTGCCCTCTTCGCCGTCGCCTCCGCTGGAGTCCTGACTGGCCCAACTCTCTTGTCTTCCCCCGTTGCCTATGCTTCCCCAATTGGAATTGCTCACGCTCCAGTTCTCCGTTCTTCTCCAATCCTTATTAACCAAGCTCCAGTTCTTCGTGCTTCTCCAGTCCTCATTAACCAAGCTCCACTTGCTGTTTCCCACTCTGTCATTGGACACCCAGCTCTTGCCCGTACCGTCATTGCTGGACCCGGACTTGCCGTTTCCCACCATGCCCCAATCGGTCTTGTCCAACCAACCATCATCGGTTAAGCTACATTAGTTTTCAAAAAATTTATAACGACTGATGTTTTCCTAAGTGTTAATATAAAAATGTTAGCCTTTTGTATAAAATGTAATATATTTTTATGTTGCTCATCTAGAAAAATAAAATGATTAGATAATTTATCACCCTAAAAACAAATGGTTTTGTTGAAATTCTTTTTTAAACTTTAAGCTAAATATACGGTTATTTGGATTTGAGCTTTTTAATGTGTCAGCCAAGTTCAAAGTTCGGGAAGAAATCACAAATATTTATTACTCAGATTACTGTTTATATGGAAACAGGTAAGCGGCTAGCTTTTTCCGTTATCAACTGAATATACAAATAACAATAACATCTGATTATTTGGAATATGAATACAAAAATAGATTTTTTGCTGGATGGCAAACATTACCCAAAATACTATTTACAACAAAAAGGTAATAAGCTTTAAAGTGAATTGTTGTAAAATGCTACTATGCATGATCCCTTTTTTAATTTATAGCATAACAAGCTATTTTAATCTTAAAAATTCATTCAAAATACGGTGTATTTAATGCGCCTAAATTATGTTTTTGCTCTGCTACATCATCATAAAAATTTGTTATGCCAAAAAAGTCATCCAATTTTTTTATTGTGGATTTTATTTTGTTATGCTTTAATCCAAACGAATTCCGATATGTACACCTAATGTATAGTGCAGCATGGCTAACTTCATGAAGTGAAGTGGTATCCCAAGTTTAAAAAGTACACGTCATAATTCACTGAAGTGACCAAAAATATTTCATATTTTAATTTGTCAGTTAATATCAATACCCATAAATGCATTATGTCAACCATCCCATGTAACATGTTATTCAGTACTGCATTTGAATCATCTTCAGCATAATAAACGCGGATACAAACTTTCCGTTCTAAAATATAATTGATTCATTCATTGAGCTTTTTTAGTATGGAGTTTAGTGTGAACAAAAGCACATGGAACTATTCATATTAAGATGATTTCATCTTGTATCAGCTGTGCTGTTGAATTCGTCAAACAAATCATACATCTCACCAAACAGATTACGAAAAAAGCTCTATAATGATCGTTACGTCAACGCATTTACTATAGACATTTGTACGGCAAAGTGACACAAATTTTTACCAATCTTTTCCCATTTCTGTTAAATGTATTGAAAAGTCATGGTTTCGTTGAGATCATCTTGTACTTACATGATGCATGTGTCGTTTTTGTGGAAACGTACTCAATCACAGACCTGAGGCTTGCTTTTCCACTAACCTGATACACAAAAGCTCCAAATTTTATAGTATTCTTCTGATACTGTTTGATTTATAATTGTCATTTTCAGCGCCTTTGCAATACAATAAGTCAACAAACCTGTTATACTATGTAATAGCCGTACTTCATATCAGCTTGTGACATTGAGGCAGGAGAAATAAGCAAGAAAGATCAAGTCAGACATAAAAATAGAGATGCGTATTTGATCGGACAAACAAGGCTACAATATTAACCGCACCGCATAGTTAATTAATTACATTATAACAATGACCAGTTTTACTACTTTAGAATTTGCGGTGCAAAAAAGGAATAATATCCAGTTAATGGTTAGCCTAATGTGTAGACCAAATACGAATTGTCGCCATCCTGGCACGTGGAAACTGGACAAAAATGCAGGTATACCGTTACAATGTTTATTTTGAACTAATAAAGACTTTTATTGATCTTTGCATCTTCTGCCCATGTGATTTCTTAGACGTGGCACGTTGCTTACAATATAATATATGTCGTTTCAGTAAATAAATAAGTACGTATTATTATTGTATTCAAGTTATTTGGGTACATGGGAAATATTTTTCATATAAAAGCTCGAGTTGTATTTGGATTGGATATCATTCACCTTTTTGTTCTTTAACAAACTTTAAACCAAACCCAAACCAATTTTTCGTGATTTACTCACAGAACCTCCAAAGCATCATCATGCAAGTAAGTTTATTAATGAAAATGTGTTATGGAAAGTGTTCTATTTTGCAATCCGATTTTTTAAAAACGTTCTAAATTCAATATTATTATTTGTTTTAAAGGTCGCTGTTGTTTTCGCTGCCCTCTTCGCCGTCGCCTCCGCTGGAGTCCTGAGTGGCCCAACTCTGTTATCTTCCCCCGTTGCCTATGCTTCCCCAATTGGAATTGCTCACGCTCCAGT
>JAQFZG010005324.1:0-10496 GCA_034695465.1 Entomobrya nicoleti
ATATTCTGGCCACTTTTTAGTGAATTTGTGGACAAAATCAAGTACTCCACCGGTTCCTTCGAGTTATTCTTAACGAGGGAATAGTAGTATATAATACCAAACATACATTTAGTAAAAGGGTTGGACATTCGTTGTGAATACACGTTTAAGGTAGCACCTCTAGTACCCATCTATTTAAACATCCATCGACTGTCTTAAAACTAGGTTTGTTAAAATTTACGTATACCAAATGCGGAATACCAAAGCAAAAGCAGGTACCTAAAGCTTGATTACCAAAAACATCACGCGTTGATTTGATAGCAATGCATGCACATCGTTCGAACCGAGTAGGTGCAGAGAGGGCCACAACATACCAACTTTTTGAAATAGAATTTCACACAATATATCGGCATTATCACTCTGGCATTATTACAGCTGCTACTCGTGGAGTAACTTTGTGGTTTTCTTACTGTCCAAACTTTTTAAAGGGAAAGATCATTCGAGGTTTTGGATATTTTTAAAAATCAAATATAAACTTTATTGAATTCAAGCCTACATCGGGACGCACAGCAAAAAATTCGTTTAGAATCCATTTTGAAACTGTCAAACAAACATTTGCTTTCATAGAGCTCTTGCAATACATAGCGATTTTATTATAATCTGTCATTGAAATGGCTTTCCACAGCTTTGCCTGTGGTTCGTGTAAAAAGTTTTTTCGATCCAAGAAAGCTTTAGAGACACATGGCAAAGTTCATCTTGGGGTTCACCAGTGCTTATTTTGCAACAAATCGTTTAGCACAACACAACATCTTCTTATGCATTACCGAAGACATATTAATGAGAAACCATATTCGTGCAAGTTGTGTGACAAAACATTCGTAGATAGTAGCAAGTTGAAGGTGCACATAAATACTCACACACACGAGAAATCTTTCAAATGTAACGTTTGCCATAAGTCACTCTCTACTAGAGGACATCTTAGAACACATGGGTTGATCCACAGCGGGATTAGAGAATTTCAGTGTGAGCATTGTGACAAAAGTTCCACTACAAAAGCCAACTTGAATAGGCATCTTAACCAACATAAAACTGAAACACCTTTCAAATGCAGTTTATGCAACCGGTTTCTGGGATCTGATACTGCTCTTAAAAATCACATTCGTGCACATACTGGAGAGAAGCCGTATCGTTGTCAATTTTGTCCCAGTTCATTTGCATTAAAGAGTAATCTCCATAGTCATGAAGATACGCACAACGATGTCAAAAGACATAATTGTGCAGCGTGCGCTAAAAAGTTTTCCAGCAAGAGTGATTTAAATAGGCACATGGTAGTTCATACAAAATTGAAAGCCTTCAGATGTGAATTATGCGAGAAATCATTTGCTGAAAATTGTAACTTAAAAAGGCACATAAACATGGTTCATCAAAAAATGAAGGAGCACGAATGTAATTTGTGTGGAAAACAATTTTCTGCAAAGTCAACTCTAGTAGTTCACATGAGAGTGCATACTGGTGAAAAGCCTTACAAATGTACGAAGTGTCACGCTGCTTTTAATCAGTCAAGCACTTTGAGCCATCATTTAAAAACTCACAATTAATTCAGATTTTTTATGTTTTAATTCATTGCTAAAAGCAAAAACTTGTTAACAAAAGTGACCAAAAGGATTGCTGGAAGTTTTCATGTTATTGTGTGTAATTCAAATGGAGTATATTTTCAATTGTAACTTTTTCTTTGAGTAAAGATCAATGAGTTTGTGTCGGTATGTAAAATTTGACTCTTAAAAATTATACTTCTCTCAAATGACATGTACTTTGGTAAGACACTTCATTATTACTCTTGTTATTAATTTGTCAAATTTAATTCAAATAAATAAAACCTTGAATAAGTTATTCTATGTGATGCTTGGACGAAATAGATTGTTTTGCATCGCTCGCTAATCGCTTCCTCATCCAGCTCATCTCAAAGCTCAAGAAATAAACATTTCTACGAAAAATTATTCATTTTTTTCAAAGCAAAGCCAGTTAAGAGATGAGTGTATTTGATTGTTAGTGTACTTGCTAATTATTTAAATTAGTTCATTTTAATAAATTAGTTAGCTTCTTTGCTTCCTAGTCATGATGAAGAATGTTTCAGAACCCCTATCGGAAGATGAAAACTAAACATTGATTTAGTAAAAGTTTCACCATCAAATACTATATAATAACTAATGGATTCAGATTTCACATCAAGTGCTTTCCCGTTATTAAAAAATATTTGTGTTTCCTTTTACCTTATTTATAATTTAATTTTGCGTTGTTTTCGCAGTACTACAATGAATGTTTAAAATATAAAAACAGTAATTCGTTAGTTAAAAAAGGGAAAACTTTGCATTTCGAATAAAATTTAACAGATTTTGTTAGAAATTTGGAAAATAAATGAATTAATTTCCAAAATCAATTAACAAAGGATTTTTTGTGTGATTTATGAAAAAGTTTTGAATTTAAGAATTTTGGAAGTTAATTTTAAGCCAATATATGCACCATAAACACGTATGCAAGGTTAATAATGTCTGTTTTAATTCCAATACATCATCTCTGAAAATAAAGTAAAATGCTGACTTATTTTTGCGTGCTTAATAGTTTGGACTCAATTAAGTGTGGACAACATCAAGCCATTATGGTAAGTTCAATACATGTTCATTATCATCATAAGCATTGCATGCATGTCATGGTGAAAAGAGCTGCTTTTATTCCTCCTTCGCAGAACTGAAAACACAAATGAACTTCGTCATCAATTCTAATAAATAACGATGTTTGTTTAGCAAATGTGTCATTGTCATTCTATAAGTATTTCAAATCGTGCGTGAAGGTTTGGCGATTTAGTAAATTTGTGTCATTTCAAGCTTGGCTCTAGTTGAACTTGGCCTGGAAGTCAATGCAGAGGAGTACAGTTGTAATTTTAATTGGCACAAAAAAGTGATAATATGCTACTTTTGTTGTTTGATGAAAGTTTTGGATAATTTTTACAGTGACGACGAATTTATTTAAATTCAGGTAATCGTTTTGTTCTTTTTACTTACTAAGCAACTTCACATCGGCTTTTATAATTATTGCGATAAAAATAAACGACTTTCACTTGCTTTCAAAATGGCAAGTGAATGTGTTCGTACTACGCCAGACTCAAATCCGCCGCCCCATTGCCAATCTGATGAAAACTATCGCAGTGAGAGTGAGGATGACGATGACCAGGAGCAGACCTATTCTGAAGTCAACTGTCATATCTACATGAATAAGTTTGAGGGATCTCCAGTGACTCATGGGTGGATGATAAGTGTTGGGGCCATTCTCCCAAAGAATTTTTATTATGATTTTGAGGTAAATTTAAGATAAGGAATATACGTTGTCAGTTTAATCAAGGTGCCTTTTTTATTTTAGTTTGTTTATGTAAATATTATTTTCTCTTCTTTCAGAAAACTAAGGACCCATTAGTTTGCGAGGTCGTTGAACAGGAAAAAAAGCATTGACAACATTCTCATTTTGATTTTCAGACTCGGAGTTGTTGTTTTTGGAAATAGTTCACTGCTGAAAAACAGGTGTGCTATACGAACACGGGATAAGCTTTAGAACATGATAAGAGACGATGGTGCATAGAAAGACCATCTTGAATTTTTTTGCAAGCGGTATCGAGTAGTAAACAGGAAAATTTGCCACGCTCAGCATTTACGGGCTAAATCCCCTTGTGGAGGATGCAACCAATTTTGTGGAAAACTGGCTTGTCGACAACAGTGAAATAACGCTTGTCATCCCATTCACCCTGAACATTTATCTGAAGTGTTTCTTCGAGGGAGGAAATGCAAGAAGAAAAGTCCTCCGGGCACAAATGCATGAAGTACTGCTGAGAAGATTGCGGGAATGGCTGGGTCTCATTGATGTTCCAGCTTCCATGTGGGCATTTCAAGGAGAGTGAGAAGGAGATTTATTGTTATCTTGAGAAGGAGCTAACTTATATATTTGTTAAATTAATTGTTCTTTGCACTTGTTCTTTTAAATGCTTTATTTATTTGTTTACCAACTGGATTATCGTTGTACGGCCATTGTGACGAAACTACTCGAATTTGGCATAATTGCCGTCGTCAAGAACACGTTTGCAGAGAACCGTGTGAACCTTGCAATGAAACATACGAGTATCAACTGACATGTGGCTATTTCTATCGAATGCAGAGAGGCTTGCCTAAATGAATTTGCACTTTGTCGCCACAAATGTGAAAAAAGGAGTTCAGAGGATGGTGAAAGATGTGAAATAATTTAAACAGAATACTCCTAAAACGAAATTTGTTATCTTTATCTTATTTTTACCTTTACTATATTATTTATTTTATTCTTGAAAATTTGTTGGTGAAGCGTGATCTCAAAACTTCCAGCAAGCTGTCCTAGGAAACATTATATTGAGTTAAATGCCAGGAAAAGGTTACGGACATATGTAAAAACCGATGATGCTCCCTAAAGTTACTCCGGACTGTGGACATCGGATACTGGTGTTCTGAAGCATCATGAAGCAAATACAATTACGAGGGAGGAACTGTCAGGAGATTGTGGCGCTCCTGTGAAACAGTTCGATCAGCAAAAAGAATGGGGTCACACGTGCCGAGGAAACTGCGGACTGATTCAAGGCTGTTTTCATATGCGCCGTAAAGTGCCATGTGACAAGATTTTCATTTGTGGACTTAAGGTAAGTATTATTGGCTACCTATAAAGCGAAATGTATATTGAGTCAATTCTAAATTGCAGCAACCACGCACTTATATTTGCAAGCACTCTAAATGATCCAAACTCTGCTCCGAAGCTTGCGATTGGCATTGGCATGTGGTCATCCATACGTGGGATTTTGCGGAGAAGTCCGACCACCGCATTTGCTCGCCAGAGGAATTGTTGAAAGGATCATTTTATGAAAATGAAGAAGTAGGAGCTGGCGACAGGTATAATACTTGCATGGCTTATTCCGTTCTCCTTCGATTGCAGTCGTCACTATATGCATAATCTTAAATTAAATCAATATTTTATGAAACTGGTGACAGGTTTTTCTATTTGAAGAACTGTAACCACAGCATTGAAAGGGACGCCATGGAAAATCGGATAAGCGTCAAAACAGATCAAGTCCCGCCACTACGATCGATGTCCAATCTGCGGCGTTAGAATTAGTTGGATTTGCCGATATTCCTCCATCATGACTGCAAACGTTGATTTGAGCAATGCTGTACGGATCAAGAGATTTGGCTATCTTGAAGAAATTGAGAATATTTACTTGGCGCAATGGACGAACGAGATTGAAATGTATGCTCAGGGAACAAATAGCTCAAAGTTGCTTCTTATTGGAAGTTGATTGTCCAGTACAGGCTGCTCCCAAGCATGAGGAAGACTTGCCGCCGGTAAGGATTCTGTACCAATTTGAAAGGTCGATTTTTAAATTTATTTCTTTATAATTTATTAAAATTATGATTTGATGTTTTCACATCTCTGTAGAAAAAGCCGATTGTCTCAACTGGGCATTCCTTGAATGGATCATTGTCACTCCAATTCTTGCTGAATTCCATCTTAAACATTATTCCAACTATTATGATGACTTCAAAGAGTATTAGGATGAATACTTATAATAATTGATTGGTGATCTCGTTTGGACTTAACGTCCCAACGAAATTAGAGCAGTACGGAGAGAGAAAAAACGATTAGGGCATACTATTCAACTGTACTCCAGAATGTTTACCAACCAGTCTGAGAGAGCTATTACTCTAGTATCGAGTGCAGCAGGAATGAAGGGATTTCGACAAGCACAGAATATTCTGCTGTTATGCAAGCCATATACGGAACGAGTGAAAAAGGATTTTCATAAATGTCCCAAAGTGGGTTTAGTTAAGAAAGATTTAAAATATAAATTGTTGTTAATAGGATGTTAATTTGTAATTGAAATATTGGTTTTATTTTTTGTGCAGCCACTTGATACCATACTGCAATGCACAATTTGGCTGACTGATAACGAGCGAGAAGATAATGTGGAGTGTTTGGTGGAAGTTCCGGTTCATGGTTTATATGCGAGAAGGGTCACGTGTACGTGGTGACTGAGTTGATGTGATGGAGCTACCGAAGTTGAACAATGCAATGAATGTGCAGCTTCTGTTGGGGGACAAAATCATGTACTCCTGAAGCAGAATTATCTTGAAACGGAAATGAATGGCACTCGACAGCCTTTATATTCAACTGTGCTTTTTCGAAATCCGAACTGAAGGTTTAATGAAAAGCATGAGTTTGTAATTTGTTGTAAAAATTCATTAGACTCTGATCATATCATTATGATTTATGAAAAGTGTTGTGTTTTGTGGAATGTAGTTTTAATGAATATAGTGGTAGTAATGATAAAAAAGTCTGTATTTCCAAGTTGACCTATGCATTATTTGATTTAAAAATTTGCAACTGTCATTAGAGGACAATTATTATGACTTACTTGTACCTGTGATATATTATTCAAGGAAAATTGATTCGACGACATCTCTTATATAAAAACCAGCTCATCAGTGAATCAGTGAAACTACACAATTAAAACTCAATGTGGAATGATAAGATATTTCACAAAATTTAACACAAAAATTATAAACAAAGACCAACAATCTCCTCCAAAAGTTTTTTAACCCATTTAAACCACTAAAAAATTAACTAAACAATATAAAAAGCAATATAATATTTTCTTCCTCCTATCTGATCACTCCCACCACCACCACAACCAATCAAACAAATTTTCCTCATTTAAAATTCTCCTCCTGCCGCCAAAACATTTAGCCCTCCAGAATGCGTTCAAAGTTGACAGAGAAGAAAACCTCCTCGAATGATGGATTTTGGAGGGGACTCCGCGTTGATTTGGAGAATGATGGGCTTTTCGGAGGTGGCTTGGGTGAGACATCAGTTAAGAAACAAACAAAACATTCAATAACCAGTTTTAAAACTTCAGTATACAATTATTTTTATTTTTACTAAATAAATACGTAACTACCTTTAAGTTTCTCATTGTCAGGCTAATCAACAGTGAACCTTTACCTTGTCATATTCCACAGAGGGTTCCTCTTCGTTCTGAGTTTCAACCTTTTGGTCGCCTCCTGCGCACACCTCAAAATTTAATCGATCACTTCCTTATTGTGTAATAAACTCCATTAATAACGGATGACCTACCGGTGAACAGCTCGACCCTTGCTTTTTAATACTCCGTTTATATTCCTCCGTAACAGCACTACTACTCCATCCACCACTTTTTCTATTTCCTTTTTTCAGTTTCCCGAATAATAACCAATTTAAAATAGTTTTGGATGCACTACCACCACTTCTACTATTTATTTTCCAATTTTTTCCGCAATTATTATCTAATTTTAATTTTCCCCTATTTAAATTTATATGTTGTGATGACCGTGATATTGGTTATGCCATCAAAAATTATCGGCAGGCCAGCTGAATTGGTCTTCTACCTTATTTAATTGCGCATCATCTTCTTTGTCGTTAAAATTCTCCAAAGACTCAACAGTTCTTTATTTATTTTAGAGAAATCAAAATTAGTTAATGAAATAACTGGTTGAATTTAGTTAACATCACTACCATCACCACCATGTGCGGAGGAGGCGCTGTCAACGACACACTTTGTCTACAAATTGGACAATGAACCTGACACTTTTAATTGTCTCTTGCTCAACTTCATCAAGTCATTGGTGATCTAGATTAAAATAATTATCTCGATTAAGTTGCTGAAGATTATGTTGATGATAAGGTGGAAATAATGGTGGAAGTGAGGATTAACTTGGCAGCTGGACCACCGAACCAGAAAAATTTACATTCATCATCATGGCTAGAAAGCAAAGAACCCAACTGATTTATTCAATTAAACTTATTCAAATAATTAGCAAGTATACCAAAATTCCGATACACTCATCTCTTTACTGGCCTTGCTTTGAATAAAACTGAATAATTTTTGTAGCAATATTTATTTATTTAACTCTGAGATGAGCTGGATGAGGAAGCGATTAGCGAGTTTATGCAAAACAATCTATTTCTCCAAAGCATCACATTAAATAACTTATTCAAGGCTTTATTTATTTGAATTAAGTTGGACGAATTAATAACAAGAATAACAAAGTATGGTACCAGAATACATGCCTCTTTATAGAAGCGCAATTCAAAGTGTCAAATTTTGCATACCGAGACAAACAAACTCATTGGCCTGAACTCAAAGAAAAAGTCTTAAATTTGAAAATATGTTCCATTTGAATTAGCCACAATAACATAAAATCTTCCAGCAATCCTTTGGGTCACACTTTTGTTAACACGTTTTAGCTTTTAGCAATAGCTTGAAACATTAAAAATCTGAATTAATTGTGAATTTTTAAATGTTGGCTCAACGTGCTTGAATCTTTAAAAGCAGCGGGACATTTGGTGCATTTGTATGGCTTTTCACCAGTATGCACTCTCATATGGCTTACTAGACTTGACTTTGCAGCAAACTCTTTTCCACACAAATTACATTCGTGCTCCGTGATTCGTTGATGAATCCAGCTTATGTGCTTTTTTAAGCTACCATTTTCAGTAAATGATTTCTCGCACAATTCACACGTGTAGGCTTTCAATTTAGAATGAACTACCATGTGCCTATTTAAATCACCCTTACATGAAAACTTTTTCTGGCACGCTGTACAATTATGTCTTTTGACATCATTGTGCGTGTCTTCATGTCGTCGTAGATTACTCTTTCGTGCAAATGAACTCGGACAAAATTGACAACGATATGGTTTCTCTCCAGTATGTGCTCGAATGTGATATTTGAGAGCAATAGCGGATCCCAGAAACCGGCCGCATAAACTGCACTTGAAAGGTGTTTCGGTTAGGTGTTGGTTAAGATGGCTATTCAAGTGGGATTTTGTGGTGAAACTTTTGTCACAGTGCTCACACTGAAATTCTCTAGTTCCGCTGTGGATCAACTCATGTCTTCTAAGATTTCTTCTAGTAGAGAATGACTTATGGCAAACCTTACAGTTGAAAGATTTCTCGTGCGTGTGGGTATTTATGTGCATCTTCAATGTGCTATTAGTTACGAATGTTTTGTCACAAAACTTGCACGAGTATGGTTTCTCATTAACATGGCTTCGGTAGTGAGTAAACAGATTTGCTTTTAAACTGCACGATTTATTGCAAAATAGGCACTGGTGAATCCCAAGGTGGACTTTAGTATGAGCTGCTAAAGCTTTCTTGGAGCGAAATACTTTTTCACATGATGCACAGGAAAAGCTGTTGGAAGCCATTTCAATGACAGATTTTAATAGAACTGGTTGCTATAAATTACAAAATTTCTATGAAAACAAATGACCAATTGACAGTTCCAAAATAGATTGTAAACCAATTTGATGTTTTGCGTCCCGTTGTAGGCTGGGATCCAATACAGTTTGGATTTAATTGTAAAATTGTAATATTTTTTTCCAAAATTCAAATCATCTTTCACATTTAAAAGATTGGGCTGCAAGTAAAGAACTAAGAAAAGTCCTCTCTGAGACTGCTTGGCTTGAATGATGTTCGTACATTGTGATCAAATCATCCCGTGATGTTTTTGATATCCAAATTTTAAATACGTGCTTTTGCTTCAGTAATCAACATTCGGTATGCGTAAACCTTCTGTATACTTATTTTTACGACCGCATATGTATTTAAATAGATGGGTACTTTATGTGCTACCTCACACGTGCATTCAAAATGCATATCCATTCATTTTACTCAGTCTTTAGTTGGTATTATATGTGTGCATTTCACACACGTTCCCATGCATTGAAGATGTTCAAACTGACAAGATGTGTGTATAATATGTGTTTACCATCCATTAGTACACCCATAAAGTGGATTTGAACTGAGTAAAAAGGATATTCTTGGAATCAAATACGGCGAACCCAACTGACATAATACATAGATAGAAATATTAATAATATTTTGTTGTCATCTATAAAGCCATTTATTTGTATGGAATTCAATATTTTACAATGAAAAGGTTACCCATAATTTTTCAGCACAGCCTTTACCCGCTAAGTTGAACAAATAAGCAGTCTTTTAAATTAAAACCATGCGGATTTGTTTACTGCATGTTAAAGTACACTGCAAAATTTTATGCAGTGAATTATGTGCTGTTCAATTTCCAAAAAAAATCGATTCTTCACGCATCTTGTGTTCTGAAAAGGGTGACGATATAAGTTTCATGCTTCAAATACATTAACATTTCCAACAACACAACAGTCATTCGTGATGGTAAACACAAATATCCTTTCCGGCCTACTATTTGTACCAGGTGCACAGAGGGCATATAAATACAAACTAGCTTGCATGCTTAATAGTCGCACGTTATACACGAGGCTCAAAAAATGTGGTCACATAATCCGTTTTAAGCTATACATTCTGATGGCGGGTGCATGTAACACGTTATGCATTACCAATCATAACACGAGCAAGAAGAACAGGAACATGCATATTGA
>JAQFZG010005325.1:0-10495 GCA_034695465.1 Entomobrya nicoleti
AATTAAATTTGGGTTTAGCAATTAACTTTTAATTTAATTTGGGTTTAGCATTCGGTTTAACATTAGGGTTTAGCATTAGGTTTATATTAGGGACATGTTGTCCCACTTGGTCCAGAGTTATTATAATACAAATCTATAATTATATTTTCAATCTCAGACACTTTGTCCCCGATTTAGCTAAACCCAATGCTAAACTCAACAATTAAAACTTAATTGCTAAACCCAATGCTAAACCCAGCAGTAAAAAGTTAATTGCTTAACCCAACAATTAAAAGTTAATTGCTAAACCCAACAATTAAAAGTTAATTGCTAAACCCAACAATTAAAAGTTAATTGCTAAACTCAACAATTAAAAGTTAATTGCAAAACCCAATGCTAAACCCGACAATTAAAAGTTAATTGCTAAACACAATGCTAAACCCGACAATTAAAAGTTAATTGCTAAACCCAATGCTAAACCCGACAATTAAAAGTTAATTGCTAAACCCAATGCTAAACCCGACAGTTAAAAGTTAATTGCTAAACCCAATGCTAAACCCAGCAGTAAAAAGTTAATTGCTAAACCCAACAATTAAAACTTAATTGCTAAACCCAACAATTAAAACTTAATTGCTAAACCCAATGCTAAACCCAGCAGTAAAAAGTTAATTTCTAAACCCAACAATTAAAACTTAATTGCTAAACACAACAATTAAAAGTTAATTGCTAAACCTAACAATTAAAAGTTAATTGCTAAACCCAACAATTAAAAGTTAATTGCTAAACCCAACAATTAAAACTTAATTGCTAAACCCAATGCTAAACTCAACAATTAAAAGTTAATTGCTTAACCCAATGCCTAACCCGACAGTTGAAAGTAAATTGCTTAACCCAATGCTAAACCCGACAGTTAAAAGTTAATTGCTAAACACAATGCTTAACCCAACAATTAAAAGTTAATTGCTAAACCCAATGCTAAACCTGACAATTAAAACTTAATTGCTAAACCCAATGCTTAACTCAACAATTAAAAGTTAATTGCTAAATTTTCAATTAACGGGTCACTTTCAATTTACCGCACCGCGGCACTAGTTATAGATTAGTATTATAACAAGGAACAATATTATAACATTGTCCTTCAACAACATCCTCTTTTTTTAAAGGCAAACATGCATAGCGAAAAGGTTAGATTGAAGGCCATCATCGCAAAAATCTGTCAACATAGCCATAGTCTTCCCAATTTTACTGTTATAGTTCAAGCATATCATCAGTTCACAAACGAATCGGAGTATTATTTTTATGTTGCTCAAAAATTGAATTTAGAACAGTTAATACCAAAACATGGAATAACCGCGTAATTTTATTTATTTTAGCGTTTTATTCACAAATGAATTGGAAAACGATTGTAATGCGGTACAACGTTTACCAAAATAACAAGCAGGAGAAATTCACGAAAGCAGACGAATGACTTGGTTTGGTAGTGGGAGAGAGATATATATTCTTATAATAAAACTACAGCTTAAGCTGATTAGTTGCCCGTGTGTATGCATAACGTAGAGTGAACACTTAATCCCTTACAAATGTTCCATTCAATGAGAAGAGAAAGAATTTAAGAAGGAAACTACCGGGAATTGAACAGAACGACCTAGTTTTATCCATGCGCTAGAGTTTCTTTCTCAGGTTATTTTAAGTGGAAGCAATAGTAGTAGTCTTAAAGAGATTCTATCGTCTGTAAATTTGTAGTCATGCTACTTCCCGCTAGGTCAGCAATACGAAAATAGTTCTCTATCATTCTTAAGTTACTTTTTTCGAAAGAGGAGAAAAAAGCTTAGTTGGTTCAGATTTTCTCATACTTTTAACCACCAAAGAATACTAACTGTACTGTACGCAACTTACTTTTTGAGAAGCTTTACTTTCTCGTCATTTACCACATTGTCTTAAGCATATTGCATGTGCGTGTGCGTATATTCACAGAAATAAAATTAAAATTACGTATACTTGCGTTTACGATGTATGAAGTAACTCATGTATACGTTACTACTTATATGAACAGAATTTGTATTCACAAAGATGCACACTGGTCGAAAACTCATTTACCTTCGTTAATTTCACTCATCGTCTTAATGTATATTGTATCTTTCGTTGCATTAGATTGGGTACTCATCAAGTCCTCTCCTTACAACAAAGTGTGCGTGCAAAATTGAAGACATGAAACGCAACATATTCTCTCTCTCCGCTTCATCAAAAATATAGATAATATGGATACAAACTTGACTATCAAATGATAGCACTTAAACTACACGCAGGAGTTGGAACTTGGACTTAATAATTACTGTAGTTATGCGTGCGTGTAGATATTGCGGGAAGCTTGTATCAAATAATAAAATTGTTATATATAGTGTAAGAAAGGTAATAGTAATGACAAGTAATAAACGAATACTGTCAATGGTCCAAGTTCTAATGTAAGCCGAGTTAAACTATGCATGAAATCCATGTAAATATTGGACGATGGCCTAAAATGGGAGCAGGCTTGTTGAAGGAAAACGGGATTCTATATTTGATGATGAAATTGGAGAAGCTGAATATATAAAATACGTATATATATTGTATGTATGTATATTTGTTTATTTATAATGCAAAATACTGGTATGACTAGTACTGTAGCGAGAATACTTATTATGAAGGAAACCTGCTGCTTAGCAAATTAAACTTTTGTGGTCTACTCCGCTTAATAGAAAAGACAAGAAGAGAGGCGACTGGAGAGAGACGAGAAGAGAGAGTGGTGGTGGTTGTGGGGCGATTGGAAGAAGGAAGGAAAATATAATGTTCTCATGATGATGATGCTACGACATTCTGAGAAGTTTAGGTACATGGGAAGGCTTAAAAAGTGAAAGGAAGGAAGGAAAGAAGGATAAACAAAAAGCTATTGTCATCCTTTAGGTTAATGACCACAAGGAAAACGTAAAGAAACAATTAATGTTGGGGAAACAACAGGGATGAAGGAAAGAAAGAGGACAAAGATGTTAATTTCGGTCGGCATGTTGTATAGTTTTGCAACACAAAACTGAAAATTGCAGCGTTAGTAATGAGTACAGAACAGAGTAGAGTATCAAACGTACCTATGTACGTAATATATGTATATGTCTTAAGTTTTTAGTTGCTTTAACTTGCATCATCATCTTCGTCGTGATCATCTTTAGAAGGACTTTTAGAGTGAGTATATCTGGGCCGCTCGGTGTGCCAAAACTAGTTTTGTTCATTTACGTTGCATTAATAATGGGAAAACTTGATGATTTCTAAACAGCATGCTAACTTTCATTTTGTTAGCAAAAGTCTTTCTTTATCAGGAAACACGTAAATTGAAGATGCGACAACAAACCAACCATTTTACCTAGGTATGTGTGAGAATTGTGTAAAATGAATTACATTAAGATTGCAACAACGCGTGCGTTTGTATAAAGACTATGAGTTTTGCGTGTCATAAAAGAAAGCTTAATAATGGGATGCGTTGCTAGTTTTGTCAAGACTTGTTACACAAAAGACAATAAAAATGAAATGGATGGATAAGCGCTTCATTATTTTACCACCTTACCCACCTATGTTGGGCTTCTATTATTTGCAGTCTACTTGGTTTTGTTCTAATTTCCTTTTCCTTCGCCTTTGTCTCGTTTAATTTAATAGTTGTTCATTTTCATTTCGTACTTAAGCAAAACACGGACAAACAAACAGTTGTCACTTTCTTTTTCAAGTTATACGTCTTCTCAGAAGTAGACAAGTTGAGAATTCCTTTCTCAAGCTTTTCTAGCTTTGTTTGTGAAGATACGGTGAGATGAAGTTTGTATAATTCCTAATAAGATTATATCAGACTTAATTCCCTGGAAAAGCCTTTTCAACACAAATCGTGTCATCTTGTTTCTATGTTTAGCTCGGGGTTTCTACTTTCTTGTAATATTAGGTATTGTAGCAAAAGTGCTGTCAAGTGTATTTTTTGATAATTATCATATCATTAATATCCAGCCTAATATGCTGGAGTATGTGAATGATGTATGATAACTTACTCAAACTATATAACTCGAATCTGTATTGTTTCAACACTTCCAGTTGAATCTATTGTTATTATTTTGCCATGCATTAAAATTAATAAATGCGTACTTGCGCAAAATATGTTAACAGTTAAATCTAAAAATAGAACAATACTAATCAAATAATCGAATACAATTATTATAAAACAAATGATTTAAAACGTCCAGTAAAACATTAGTTAACCGAACGAATTGGTACTCAGGGAAATTATCATTCTCGGTCAAATGCTTTCTGAGATAATATTCAGATTAACGAAATGAGAGATTTCTTCAAGCTTTCTCTTGAAATCCAACCCCAGGGAAATATTTTACTCTGTTGTAATTCAAATGAGTTCAAATTTTTACATTGGCTAAAATTACCTAGAAAAATGGGGATTGAATAGTTATATGTAGTAGAAATGAACGAATTGCTTATATGAAATATACTATAGAAATATACAAAAAATGGCTAGTACTTGTAATGCCGGAACTGGTGACGATGATGATAATACTTCTGAGATACTTGATACATTTCGAGTGCAACTTTAAATTTATAGCGATTAAGGTACCTCAAGTATATGACCTGAAAAGAAAAGGTATTTTTACACAATAGAGTTATGTTTCTAAGAAGGCAAGAGAAACGCTTCTATGAACTTAAGTAAGCAACGAAGAGGAAATTGCGTCTTGGGAAAAAATGATCTATGAAAATTTCGCCTTGCTCTCTCAATTCTCAATGTTAAATAGGCATTTCGTTGCTTCCAGTTGAGCGCTAAAATAAATCCCATTTTTACAACTTACTTCACGTCCTATGATTTTCTATGTTTATAACGCAAGTGTTATCAAGTCTTAAAGAGATCATTCAGAATAGAGAAATATAACCAAGTATTTCCACGAAATGCTACATTTACTTAACTTACTGTGCCCTGAAGTGGGACGTTGATGTGAGATGTGTTGAGTTTATAGCGTTTCAGGACCCCAATTCACACTAAGGCTTAACAACAAAATTTGGGTTAATAAAATAATCCACAGTGTCAAGGCGCCTCAATATAAATTAATAAGTTATCTCAACCACTTTGCGAGATTTACTGCAATTAATAAATGTAAGACAGTAATACAACCATAAATACTAATTTTAAAGAAAAAAAGATGTCCAAAAGTTATTTGTTGTTATGCATACATGTGATTATGATATGTATTAGTGGAGAAAAGTTGACCTTGTACGCTTGGGGCATTCAGCCCTTTCCGCTAACTCCTAAACAATTAGGATTTTCGGAATTCTGTTTTCTGCAATGGAGTCGTATTGTACTTTTCTCAATTTTGGGATTCGAGTTTGAACCTGAACTCCGTCCTTCTCAAAGGGGTCAATACAAGAATTGACCTTGACCACTTTTACGTGATCCAATTTTTAAATGTATCCTATTTTTTCACTAAAAGAAATAATTTGCTTTAAAAAAGTAATTCAATTGCTTTATCAATGTTAGTAATTAAAATTGTAATTGAACTAAACAAAGCTTTAAGTTATTTATTTATTTCGTTAACTGTCACTAATAATTTTAATGAAAATAATTTGTTGCGGAATTGTTCACATGAATATGTATATACTTTCACAAACCCCACTCATATGTGCGCATAAGGATGAGCGACCGCATGTGGTTTTCCACATTTGCGTATACGCGCGTAAAGCGCCAGTAGACCACAAAGCGTACTTTGTGGAATGCGTAAAGCGCCATTAGACCTCAAAGCGTACTTTATAGAATGCGTAAAGCGCCAGTAGCATGCAAAGCGTACTTTGTGAGATGCGTAAAGCACCAAGTAGGAAGTACGAGTACTTTTGTTATCAGAAGCTTATAAATTGGATAATAATTAAGCTATTGGTTCAAAATACGATTATATTGTAGTATTTTAAATAATTTTGGACCAGTTTTAATTAAAAACCACTAAACCTTTGATAGAGGATACATTGGAAAGCTAAAATATTGGGCTTAAATTGCGGTGTGTAAAGCGCCACACTTTGGATTGCGGAAAAAAATGTGGTGCGTAAAGCGCTGCAACTTTTCGGCGGCCAAAATTGTGGTGCGGAAAGCGCCGAACTAGGTGTGCGGACAAAAAATGTGGTGCGTAATGCGCTTTACATGAACGCTCATCCTTTGCATGCACAACATACATATCATAATCACATGTATGCATAACAACAAATAACTTTTGGACATCTTTTTTTCTTCAAAATTAGTATTTATGGTTGTATTACTGTCTTACATTTATTAATTGCAGTAAATCTCGCAAAGTAGTTGAGATAACTTATTAATTTATATTGAGGCGCCTTGACACTGTGGATTATTTTATTAACCCAAATTTTGTTGTTAAGCCTTAGTGTGAATTGGGGTCCTGAAACGCTATAAACTCAACACATCTCACATCAACGTCCCACTTCAGGGCACAGTACTTGCTCTGTAAAGTGTCATTCCTATCCATCTGCAAAGGAACTTGTCTCTTTTGTCCAATGATTTGATATCTACTATAATACACATAAATGTGCCCGAGAAATTGACGTAATTGTGGTAACTGTTCAATATAAAGCCATCAAGAACACAAGGAAGATGAGGAATCGTACATTTGACTTGATCGATAAAAGCAGTATACTAGCGTTTTGGGTTCGTACGTATAAAAATACGACGTTTTTGTGGATAATCTGAGATGGGTTGCGTTGCAATGTAACTTTTAGAACTCAAAATATATTTTGCAATGAATATGATATGTTGAAAACAGAATCCATTCAGCGGAAGTAGTCATCATTATCAGCATCAAATAGGCTGAAAAGAGTAATGGGAATTGCGAATTTAGATGGTTATCTTTTTTGAATTGTTGTACTAAACCCTATTCCCATTGCATTTCTCCGATTCATATAACTTTACGACTTTCGGTTTACATCTTCTTCTAGACGAAAAGGTTACGTTACAGCTACAGTAGGTTTGGTTGGATATGATGTCTACACATAAAATTCTTATGTTGGAACAAACTTACATCATTAAACAATATATATTTGTCTTTTGAACTTCCATTTTCTTACCCAAGATTTTATCAAACACCACCACGTGGAGTATATTCATAAGAAAGAAAGGTGATGGAAAACTCCATAATCACAACTGCCATTATCACAATCGGTAGTAGTACGGATAATGATAGGACATTCTAAAGACCTTCCAATCTTTACTTTCACAGTTTTACCTCATCGGCATTTTAACCTTGGAAGGGCAATTGTGTTTACCGTATAGGTTATTAAACCTTCCTGGTACATTATAACATTAATAGGCTCGTAGACACGGCTTGAATAATATGATTGAATGGCATGGTGTAAATTTTATCTTTGAACGATTCAAATATAAGTGAAAGTCTAATCTATAATCAATTTTTACATTTTAGCTGTGTCCTTCTTCGGCTCAAGCTGGGTCAATATGAAACTGCAAGAGGCCCGTAGTTCCAGTGACATTTATTTCCGGTTACGAACACGTCGAGCTGATTCGATGCTGTTTCTTGTAGTTGGACGGACTGATTATTGCCTTCTCGTATTAGACGCTGGTCGATTAAAGGTACACTAATTTTCTTTTGATACATTTCTGACTAGTTTTGTACATTCGTGCTAGTTTTCTTTAAAACATGTGTATTTAATCTATGTTCTGTGCCTTTTAATTATCACTCACAGGTGCACATTAATTTGGGCGCTGGGGAGACTGAAGTTGCTTCTGAAGCTTCATTTCTACTTAACGACATGAAATGGCATTCAGTCAACTTGACAAGAAGGGGGTCACAACTTACCATTCTCGTCGATAATCATTTGACAAAGTAAGTGTGAAACTTAAGTAAAGATCTTCTACCGTAGTAATATTTCAATATAGGTGAAAGTTGGCTCTAGTTAGTGCTTCAGTCATTTACAACAATATCCCACATTGCTGTACAAGTGAGCACATTTACATGCAATCCAAGACCCATGGCCTTGTCAGCCTACCATGATTACAATTATACGTGATGAAATTATTAATTTTATGAGATAACGTGTAAAACTAAAGTTTAGGAAAAGGAAAAAAATACTGATTATAATTGAGGCAGTAATCACAAAGGGAAGAAGGCTGCGCAAAATTATTCAAGTGCGCTACAGCGTGTCTTCTTTCCCACAGAAAGAAGTACAACATATTCAAGTATGTAGTTAAACAAGCATACTTTCGCTTACAAAGCTTGCCATTAAAATACTAGTTGGGTATTCTAAAAATTTAAAAAAAGAACTGATGTTTATTTCCCAGAGAAAAGTTGATATTGTGTTAGAAAGACAGAATACTAGTGTGAATGAAAGCTTCCTTAAACATGTCATGTAGCATCTCCGTCTTGTTTTTGTTCCTTTGTGAATATTTCATCGTAAACTTTTACCGTCTTTTTTTGTGTTGTTTTCATAATGTAAAGTGTGTGTACACACACTTTTTTTGTGCGTTACACTCACCGACTTCACTAACTTTTTTTATAAATAAGGCTCGAGGAGAAAAAGTTGACGTCTGTAGTGTGTACTTTTGTATTTTGTATGCAAACTTATGCTTATAGTTTTCTTGTGATTTTACTTCCGACATGTTTTTGTTGTGTGGCATTTTTTGTTTAGTTGCTTGTAAAGGGTCTGTTCTTTCTGTGTCGCCCATTCTGAAGATTTTTTACGATATCAGACTTGCGAAAATGAGGTTTTCGTTTATTTTCTCCTTTTTTCTTTTAAAAAGGTTGAGAATTTCGTTTCATAATATTACGACTATGCATTTGACTGTACCTATCAGGCATAGTTAACATTCACTGTCAACTTGAAGTATAACCAAAGAACAAAATGGAAGTACGGTGTGGCTGGCAATGCCACGGGTGCTGGTAATGCTGCACACACGCACGATTCTGCCGCAGAAATATAAATGAGAGAGGTTACCGGAGAGAATGCCAATCAGGTCTTGTGGAACGTGTAGAAAGTGTTCTAGCCACTGCGAGCGACGTTGGTGTAGTGTCAAAACCTTACAGCCTAACAATTGTATACACATACATACATTACACTGCATATTTTTACTTTACCTCGATTTTCGAACATTCCGTGACCAGGTACATATGCTATAAATGAATCCCAAAACGTATAGAGCTGAATATTACAAATTCTGACTGAAAATAATATGCATGTCTTCTTTTTTCTCTTAAAACAAGTGACTTGAATTTTCAACAAAAGAGGAGAAAAAAACAACGAGCAAGGGAAAGACAAAATACAAGATCGTTGACTTTGAGATATAGGAATATATGTATATTTACAAACTATAAATGAATACCAAGAAATCATACTAGACGTCGACAGACACTAGACACTCTGGTAAATTGCGTGTCGTGTAAATCACCTTCGGGAGAGAAGACAAAAGGGTAAAACTCTCACGGATAGTAACTGGTATAAATAAGGTGAACCGCTTTTCTACGTCGGAAAAATGTGTGAGTGTGATATCATTAGGATCATCATCATCAATACATTTTACACTACACTTTTTTGCTGTATAATATACTATTTTTTTGCATTCACTAAGTTAGCTTGTATTTTTGTTTGGAAGGACATAATATTTCAGCTTTCAGCTTATCTTTTACAAACATTGCTATATCATGTGAGGAGAGTATTTTTCGAGAAACTTGGTTCAATCATTCAGTCATGTTTGCATAATTTGAAATAAGGAATCAGTTTTTTAAGTAATATGGAACTTTGCATGCATATTTCATTTATAGTATGTATATTCAAGGGTATACAAGGGTTAACAAGCAAAATCTTATCTTATGTATTGGTGTATTCTCTTTAGATTTGCACTGTACACAGTGGGTTTAATTTAGACTTTCATATAATCACATTTTTTCGAATTGCGTTTTTCAGAAAACTATTTAGTATGAAAATTAACGTATTGCCATACACATCCAATTTAGAATATGGAGTAATCTTGTGTACATTGGGTAAAGTTCAGGGAGAATCTGAAAGAATGAGTATTTTTTTTACATTAAACCTTATTTTGGAATAACATATTACTAACTTTAGGTAAGCCCACACACAACATGTAACTACATATGCAGAATACGATAACATTTCCTGAAGTCCATTATTGTAATAAGTAGATTAAAATTTACAGATTAATATGTATCAAGAGAAAGTCTTTGTGTATAGTAGTATGTATTTAATTTTTAAATTAAAATAAAACCATGTCATAAAAATGAAGACACATAGCAAATAGAAAATTCGGCTGAGAGCTAGTAATATTTACCAAGTTTAGTTTTTATATTATGCAAAATGTAGTATTCGACAAAAAAATGCTTTCACTTCATCCAATTACTTATTTATGTCCCTTAAAAAATTAGCATTGGTGAAAGTGTTGTTTACAAACATCTGTAGACTTTAAATAGGCGATATTGAATGCGGGGGT
>JAQFZG010005326.1:0-10495 GCA_034695465.1 Entomobrya nicoleti
TCTGTAAACACCGGTTTTGTCATATTTCGTCCAGTCAAATAGTCTGATGACGTTTAAGTTAGATTGGGTCTTTTCTTGAAGCAAGTGCTGCCAGATTGCAAGCTCGTTTTCATGAACGTCCATATATTCTGGCTCGATTCTTTTTACAGCTGCCTCAACACTTATGTCACCAAAGTATCCTTTGTACACTGTCGACGTGGATCCTACCCCAATGCTGTGTTCTGGATAATAGTGGATTTTTGTGCCCTTAACATTAAGAGCCGGTCCCATCTCATCTTGAACAGGCATATTGGCTTGGTCAGTTATTTTCTAAATACAGAAGGCAGTAAATTTATATTTAAATGATTTAATTAATATATGAAATTAAAAAAAAAGTAATTATAGCTTACCGAGCAGAATTTTGTTTTGTAAAATTTCGGTCAAACGTTGGCTTAAAATAACAAACTATTAATGAGTTGTTTAGAAAAGATCCTAAGTATAAAGGACGCATAGCACGAAACGAAACGTTTAGTAGAATATAAAACAAATAAACGTAGAATAGCCAATACCAAAACCAAAATATTTGAATGCAAGCCTAACCTGCTGTCAAAATGACTGAATAAATAAAATACGTGACTTACTATATTTTGAGTCATACTGAGTCATCATATGGTAAGTTCAGTAAAATACAGATAAGAACATCGAAACGAACTGCTGCGAAAATTATTTGTGGTGTACCAATATACAAACTTGCCTGCTTATAACATGTATTTAATGAATGGAAAACGTACAAAATGACGTATTAAGCATAGCAAAGTTCGTATCCTGTGTATGCACGTATACAAAACTGGTCAAATGATAACAAGTTTGGTTTGTGTTTTATTGCGTGGAAATTATAACTACGCTACAAATATATATGACATGAATATTTGATTAATTTGGGCTTATCTTTAGTACAAATAAACCTTGGTTACTCATTGACTCAAAATATTTTTTGATGTATTCTAGGAAACGTTTTCCTAATTTTGTGCAGTACCATAGGTATAATAAAGAGTAAAATGCAATAGGATGTATATTATTCATTAAAACAGTTATTCAACAAAACATCTCATAACATGATAACCCGATAATAAATTTGCCTTGTAATATAAGCAGATCTGATACTGATATCTCACCTTAGAGTATTTGTCATAAGCCAATGGCTCTATTGACGTTCCACGTAAATATAATCAGTCATACTCTTGATTTTTGTAGTGTGAAAAAGTAGAGTTAAATGTTCGGCTAATTACAAATAGTGTTTTTGTTTGGTCACAATTCATATAAATATTGTTGTATGATGTATGATGGCGTTACTTGTATTGTATTTTAAAATGGGAGAGAACGAACATCCACGTACGCTTTGTATTGAAAAAAAAACATTAATCTAAAAACTCACATGAAGGCTGAACGACAAACATTCATTCATTCAAAACTTTATTGATATTTTTTATTCTGCTTTTGACAAGCCAAATGTACAATGTAGTGAATTAGACTTATCGTGACTGCAAAAAATGGGCTACCATGACAAAAATAATTCATCAGGACACTCTCACTCTTTGCTTGTTGTTATATTCCATGAGATAAATTTTCAGTTCTTCAGGCAATGCTAATTTGCTAACAGAATCATTATTAATATACATGCTAATTACTACACGAGATAGATGCTTTAGATCAAAGGGAAAATTACGTTGTAGTGGGATGTTTATTTTGGCGTCATACCACAAGCAAGGATTGGTTGCGTAGTGTTTAAAAAGTCCAGTGACGGTTGGCGATCGGGAAACTTGTGGGCTGGGTAAGCTTAATGAAAACAGGTTGTTATATTGTTCGATACGTACATATCCAGAACTTTTCTTGCCCTGTGTAAAACACATTAGCATATGTTTATTACCTCTGAAGAAAATTGAAGTTGTAGATTTTGTATATTTAAAGCTTGGGCCCACCTAAAGCTTAAGGTAAACAAGTAGTCCTCTTGCACAGAATCTCTTAATAAGAAGGTTCCTTCAGGTTTCCCTTCCAACAGCTTTGTAGCTTCGTCAATATCAATTTTCCCCCAGTAAAAGGAACAGTTGGTCATCTCATTTAGATCCGGAACCACATATCGCGTGGTTGGAGTAGCCTGGTTGCATTTAACAACAAATGAAATATTGACCGAAAATGACAAAGGTAGTATTTTTTAGAACTGTGGATAGTACATATTTTGGTACACTTATTACGAAGAAAACTAATTACCAAGATGCTAAAGGGGACCATTCAAATTTACAGAAATCGAATGAGTGTTCATAAGTAACTTACTAAACGCATATTTTTTATCTATTTTTCCCCTTTTTCTCAAGCGGGTTTACGAATCGTATCAAATTCTCGAACGTAACTGGAAAAGTCGAAAGATGTTATCACACAAATAGAACGAATGTAAATTCACTTCCCAAACAGGTAAATTGAAAATCAAAATATAAAAAGTTGAATCTATTGTCCTTTGAAAAATGTTACTGGTATTTTGAGATGTATTTCATGTAATTTGATAGTTTGAATATATTTTTAATTATGTAGGCTGCATCCACAGGCTTAGGTTAGAAACTATACTACTAATGTCAACTGATAAGCATTACCGTATTTTTACACCGATGAGTATAAACTCACAAACTGGTAGTTTGATTGGTTACGTTGAAGGTCAAGAATTAAATGTTATGAAGACAAGTATCGTGATAAAACTTTGTTTTCGTCGAAAACAAATGAAAAGTGATCTCATTGAATAAGTCACTGAATCATTCACAAGTGTTTACTTTTCCTCAAATCATATTAAACATTATATCACCGTATGTTTGAATACAATGCTACGTTTCCACCGGTGTAAAATGGGTAAAACAATATTGATGTAAGAACCTGGCCCAAGTAACCCGAGATGAATATAGATGTCCTTCATGTGTGGATTTTCTATAATGCAAGTTGGCATTTTTGGCAACATGTACTATACCTAACACAAATACTCGAGAACTTTTGTACAAAACTTCTTCTTTACTTTGTTTCATAAGAACCTATGCAATGAGCAGCTGAACAGCTGTTCTTATAGAGCAAAGTTAACAAGAAATTTTGTATAAGCGTTCATGAGTATTTCTGTCAAGCATAGTATTATCAATGCTGTAAAATACAAATAACCATACTTTGACTTGTTCTTATGATATTAACAAACCATACAACATGCTTATTACATATTAATATTGAGCTTCATTTTTTTTAAATCTAAGTCGTATCACTATGACTCACCAAATCTGTTTATACTGCACTGATACCAAAAGGTTATAGTTTGTAAGTTTACCAGCAGTCCAATCGGAAAATGGATATAGTATAATGTTGGCTTTGCATATACTAAAACTGAATGAAACAAAAAAACCAATACAAACTCCAATTTAAACAGTAATCATGTCCATCGTTCGGTTTAATTTTGGGATATCACCTTATTTTACAATTCCGTTTCATGCCAAAGATAGAAAAGCAAACGATCAGCACAATTTTATGCAACAGTTTGAGCTACTTTAGACAACAAAATAGCATTGCATTCGAACAAAATATTGTTTATTAAACTCAATGCATGAGCATTGTGAAAAATTCGAGCATAACGGGTAGATGAAGTAAACCAACAAGATAATCGTTTATGATGAAATCTTGTATTGAATACACATTTACAAGAACACATTGAACATATGCTTGGACACTATGTATATTATTCTTCCCGAACACGAGTAACTCTGTTTGCATCATTAGTAGATAATGCATGAATTTGTTTGTCATAAAATGCCCTCGTAATTCACAAAAAAATCGTAGATAGCACGAACGTTATAATGAAAGTTAAAACAGAAGTAGAAAAATGAATTGATTAAAACATCATTTCTGGAAATCTCTGTAGACGACTAATCATGCTTGTCTGCACTGTTCCACATGGATGGTTGTGTTCATTAAAGTAGAATTTATGAGGGGTGAACATTTCAAACGATGCATTGCGGTAAAACTAAAATAATAATATCTTATCGAGAGTGCATAAAATGACTGCAGTTTGAATGATGGCTATTAAAACTATGTAATAGGAACATTGAGAAATAAGGTCAAATTACCGATAACACATACTGATGCCCCATACATTATTTTTAGCTTTAATTCATGCAGTTTATGTAAATAATAGTGTATATATCTATATTAATATAGACTGCCACCGAGAGACGTAGACACTTCTTAAAGTTAAGGCACACATAAAGTAAAGCAGATAGAATGTTAAGGCACACATAAAGTAAAGCAGAGAGAATGTTAAGGCACGTCAAAAGTTAAGCAGAGAGAATGTTAAGGCACGGAAAATGTTAAGGCACTGAAAATGTTAAGGCACTGAAAATGTGAAGGCACTGAAAATGTTAAGGCACTGAAAATGTTAAGGCACTGAAAATGTTAAGGCAAATCAAATGTTAGGGCACAGGAAATGTTAAGGCACTGAAAATGTTAAGGTAAAGCAAATGTTAAGGCACAGCAAATGTCAAGCCACAGAATATGTTAAGGCAGAAGTGTTAAGGCACAGCATATGTTAAGGCAGAAATATTAAGGCGCGGCAATGTTTAGACACGGACAATTTTAAGGCAGAGGACTCTATGGCGATTCCACTACTTTGGAATTTTCGGATTCCGTAACATTGCAGTTCCCGATTCCGTAACTGTTTCCGATTCGGTAACTGTTTCCGATTCGGTAACTGTTTCCGATTCCGCAACTGTTTCCGATTTCGCAACTGTTTCCGATTCCGCAACTGTTTCCGATTCCGCAACTGTTTTCACTTCCGCAACTTTGCATTTTTTTGGACATTTTAGCTTTGGTCATTTTATTGGGTTAGCTTGGGTCATTTTACAGGGTTAGCTTCTGACATTTTACTGGGTTAGCTTGGAACATTTTACTGGGTTAGCTTGGAATATTTTACCGGGTTAGCTTGGAATATTTTACTGAGTTAGCTTGGAATATTTTGCTGGGTTAGCTTGGAATATTTTACTGGGTTCGCTTAGGACATTTTACTGGGTAAGCTTGATGCAGTTTACTGCATTATAGCTTGGGCCGTTTTACTGGGCTAGCTTGAGACATTTTACGGGGTTAGCTTGGGACATTTTCTTATTCTATCTCTAAACCCTTTTTAAAAAGCACGCGTGAGCGTGCTTGCTAACTTCTAGTATATATAAGAGAATCTGCATAATGTATCACGAGCTATATTGTATATCAAATGTCGTATTATCCACTACATATATTTCACAGCTGAACACAATCAAACTAACAAGTAATTAGACGAGATAAAAAATGAAACTACTTATTAATCTTTAAGGTTTATTTATTTTCCATATAGTGTTGGAATGTACACTAAACCAATATCAAATATTTTTAAAATCGGTTTTTAAGTCTAAAAAGTTTCGTACATTTGTGCATAAATAATACACATGTACATATTTATAAATATTGGTATTTAAAAGTTCAAGTAATGACTCAACATGTTTTCCACATTGAATGACTGTTCACCTGGCCTATGATTGGCCTGTCTTTCGGTAATTTTTGCATCATCCAACCTAATAATTGAGCGGTTGAATCCTGCACTTGAATTACTCGTATAGGACGAACTTCGGGGTCCTTAATATTCATCAATGGAAAGCTACCATATTTTTCACTCTTGGCAAATGGATGGTTACCCAAGGAAAATGTAAAGTATATTGACATTCTCAAAGAGAAAATATCCAAGGCTTTTGTGCTTGGAAATGGTTCGTCATTGTGCATTGCAGTGATGGGTTCAGGTGACATCCATATTTCAGTTCCAGTGCTTTTTGATATTGTGCTTGTAATGCTTTTCATTTTACGACTTACACCAAAATCTCCTAATTTCGCCAACACCTTATCATTGTCCCCTAATATCAAAATGTTTTCTGGTTTTATGTCCCGATGCAGAATTTTGTTGTCATGTAGAAATTGGAGTCCAAGAACTGTGTAAAATGAAATTTTCACCAGAGTTATTCTCTTCAGAGTTTCATTGGTCGCAATATTATTTCTCAAGTCGTAGGACGCCTGTTCCATAGCAAAGTAGAGCATATCATCATATTCAGTCCATATAAGTAATCTCACAACATTTGAATGATGAAATGTTTGGTCGCCCATGATCGTCATAAAAATGTCGAGCTCTTTATAAAAATACAATTTTCATCCTGTTTTACTTCTTTTATAGCGGTTGGTGTTTCTATACTTCCAAAGTACCCCTGGTATACTAACGACCTTTGGACCTTCCTAATGGTGTGCATTCATTTGGACACAGCTAGCAACATGGTGAAAATGAAACGATGAATATTATTGATCCAAATGTAAAACCGGCAGAGCTCAGCCAAACAAAGAAATGCTACTTGTTTGACCATTTATTAAATTAGATGATGCAAAAAACAGCAGAAAATCGACCAATTATAAAACAGATTATTAATCATCCGTTATTTTGGGACTCTCGAAAACGTTTGGACTTTATTGTGAGTTGTCCTCGACGGTGAGTGATCAGTATACTGTGGAATGTAAGCAAATCAGAGATAACATCGAGAAGGAATATATGTCATTTCATCAGGCAATGTATAGTAGAACGTTGGACTGGGTTTATGTTGTTGACAGGCGACTTTTTCAACGAACTGGTAAAGGAAATAAAAAATACTTTGGGGATCCACTGTTTTCCTTGGTTGAGCTGATCAGGGATAAGGATGAGCATTTTAAGGAAATGCTTCCAGATTTAATGAGGGATCGGTTAATGATTAGTAATAAGGGGGTATTGGAGTATTCAAAGAAGATGTATGTAGAATACTTTATGGAACTTTTCCCGGATATTGTCGTTTTCTTGTTTTGTGGTATTGTTGAGCAGAATGCTCCGTGCTTTGCGTCCTTCAGGGAAATCTTTTACAAATATTATGACAATGTTGACGTCAAGGTGATGACGAGTTTAGTATAAATTTTGTGCTAATAATTTACCTACAAATATATATTTTTAGTTTAAATGAACATTACATTTAGGTTACTTTACATATATAAGCTAACTAATGTATTTAAATATTTTATTTGAAAATAAAACTGTTTTTTTTTAAATTTAAAATCAGCAAAAACATGCAATATACGGGTGATATGACAAAGTCCGTCAGTGAAAAACTGGGCCCCTGAGATAAGCCGATATCCTTATCTCTTAGAACAATACTTTTGAAAAAAACGTGATAAAAAGGGTAAAAAAATGAACCAAGTGTAAATCTCCGCCCAGCACCAAAAAAATTATGTAATATGTTCATTTAAGGTTTAAACATAGCTGGACTGATTTTTCATTTATTATGATATGGTTAACCGTACAAAGTCACGAAAATCAATATAATTCGATTCAATATATTGCAGCTATGTTTAATGTTACCTTAAATGTACATATTATATCATTTTTGGTGATGGGCGGAGATTTTCACTTGGTTCATTTTTTACCCTTTTTATCACATTTTATTCAAAAGTATTGTTCTAAGGGATAAGGATATCGGCTTATCTCAGGGGCCCAGTTTTTCACTGACGGACTTAGTCACCCAATCATTACACCACCTTTCAATCCTATCCGTGATGGCATTCAAAAGCTGTCCAAAAGTGTCCTAAACACTTACACTATTCATAATGTTGATAGTCTTAACTTCAATATATTAGATAGCAGCACAGTTACCATGAAAAGTGGATACTTTAAACTTACATCAAAACACCGTAATGGTCCACTAGTATTTATTTTATACACAAATGACAACTTATTTGATACTGTGAAAGCTATACAAATGTCAGGATTTTCCACTTCTGATGAAACACTGTTTTTAACCAAGTCTCAGTTTTAAGTACAAACAACCAGCATACAATCACCAAGTTTTTTAGATCACTTCCTCAATACAACGTACCACCGTTTCAAGCTAATATAATATTTTTTGATTTACAACACGATTATTTGTACGTTTTGTGCTACTTTTGCAATTCCAATTTTGGTCAACTAATTCCAATAAATCAGACATCTTTACAAAGCATAACACAAACAAATTTGGTATTAAATTCCAACGGCTACGGTGAAACAGTAAAGCTTTCAATTCCATTCATGTCGTTTCTAACTCTACATTTTATTCCTGACGACATATGCTTTAATGGATTTCCCAATTATCGTAGCAACTTGGCAACTTTACTAAAAACGTTAAAAAAGTGTGACCGAAAGTTAGCACTAAACGTTGCAATTAAATGGAAGGACATTGACGAATCTCCAATAAAACTAGGTCAGAAAAGGTGGAATCTACAACTCCGGGGAACATTACGAATGATTCTAGAACTCGAACCAATAGATATTGTAAGCTCAAGAGGACACCAGCTTTCATATCTTGATATTGTGCACAATGCATACAGATTCTCAAGTTGTATACATTACGCAAAATATAGCACTTATGATATTTCCCTAATTGCTATAGTGGAATGGCCTGTGTGGATTGCTGTTCTAATTACCTTTATGATAATGGCATTTATTGTGAAAAATGTATGCATAGGTATTTTTCTACTAAACTTGGTAATTGGTGTTGACGTAAATGAAACATGCTTAAATCGTGGCTTACTTTTAGCCCTATTAGTACGGATGTCATTTTTCTTCAATATTTATCAGAGTTATATATCCTCTGATAGTTTTCGCCTTCCCGAACTTCCCGGTCCGTTATCATGGTACATGGACAAACGTTTTAAAATATCGGTACCTCAAAATTCTCTTGTAGCTTTTGTCTTGAAGAATGCTTTACCGCAAAATATTGCAAAGGAATGTAGTACCATTATGGGTGGACATGATCCAGAGGATTTTTTAACGGAGGATATAATTCCAGTTACAAATTTAACAGATATGGCAAAACGAATGGCGGATACAAAAACCTTCATTTCGGGAACTTTCGAAAAGTATGGATTTTTTCTAAATTTCGTTAAGGATAACACGTTCATATTGATAGATGGAAAATATGCATGTATTACAAGACCCAATCCAATTTTGACGGATTACGGTATAGTTAACAAACGTATTAAGGGGTATATGTCAAGACGATTTAATTATATTTTTATAAAATGGCTTGAATCTGGGGAAACACAGAAGTTTCAAAGACTTGCATTGCATATAGACTCACAACATGAAAGTTTAAGGTCTACAAATCACTTTTACTTGGATAAAATTGCGCCACCTCAAGTAATAGATTCGAAATCGATTGTAGGTTTGACATGCTTTGCAATGTTTGGTGTAGGCGGTTTTATTTTTGGAGTGGTATTTATATCATCTATTTATTACGTCTATTGCGTTGGGTGAGCAAATGCAAGATATTATTAACTGATCGTTTTGAAAGAGTTCAGATGTCTGTTTTTTACTTGTCGTGTAAACGAATTATTACAAGGTATTATTAATGGTTAGTATGTTAGGACCATGAATGGTTAGTTAAACAAATGAAATTTATTCCGTTCACTATAAATAATTTACAGATAATATATAACTTTTCGACAAAAAAAATATTATGTAAAATAAATTCATTATACTTCTTTTCTTCATCGTCTTGAGTCGACCTGTATTTTTTATTTCTCATCTCTACCTGCAATCTAAAAAAAAGCTACAAGGTATAAAATTACATTATTAGTATTTGGTATTTTAGTTAGCGTGTTGTAACCCGTCTGCTCGTTTAATTTCTTAAAAAAATACCAGAATATAGTATAGCTATATATATTTGGTTCTAAATACAAACCCGCTATACTGCATATATATACAGTATAATTCTTCATGGTTTTTTACTAGAATATTTTTACTTTGACTTGAAAGGATTTTTATATAAAAAATTTGTCAAAAAATGTTCATATCTTGACAGAGTCATACACGTTGTCTAAAAAAAATCAATAAAAATTCCATTATTTTTTTCAATTTATTGTTCTCTCGTCAAGTAAAATATTTAAGGTACACGCCTAAAATTAAAACAATATAACAATGCATGTACTCAAATTTGAGCAACTTTTTATGAGTTTAAAATCCATTATTTTACTTACTTCCTTTTTTCGGAAATCAATTTTTTATATAAGATAATACGCCTATTTATATATTTTAAGCTATTGTACATAATCCCTCTCTAAATATTTTATACAGTTTATAGAAATAACTCCACCTGAAATGTCCTATTTTGATATCGACTATTTAAATATAATATGTATAGATGTGTCGGATATAAAAGCCCATTTTCTGATATAAGAATCATTTTAAAATAAAACCTCTCAAATTCGCTACATATCCTTTAAACTTTAAATTAAACTACGTTAAAATGTCTTTAACTTTGGCATCTTTTAAAATACACCGTTTCCTAGAAATAATTGTCCCAACACCATACTCCATTTGTTCAACTCAACTTTTACTTGTACAAAGCAAAACATTCTCAAAACCAATAGTCAA
>JAQFZG010005327.1:0-10495 GCA_034695465.1 Entomobrya nicoleti
GGTCGGTCTATACCTCTTTCCCCCTCTAAACTGCCCGACAGGCCTTGAGTGATGGGCTACACCTTAGAAAAACTACTTCCCCACTGGGAATCGAAGCCTACACCCATCACACAAGTCGGCGTCTCTGACCACTAGACCCCACTGCTTGCCTGCTTTGGTTTTACTAAAACCCAAACACTTTAGTCCTCAAGATAAAGTTTCTTGGAAGCTATATTATAAATCGAGTCTACACGATTATCCCAATCTTCTTTTGTGTTTATGAAAACTCCAAGTAGCTTACTTACATTTGACTTGGGAATAACTTCGCCATTTATCACTATGTCAACACTGCTTTATTTTTTCTGTTTAGAGTTGTCAATAACAACAACCATGCTTTTGTTTGCATTTAGGGTCATTCTATTGTGTTGTCTATTGAGTTTTCAACATATACTATTTTTCAATTTAACTTATTAAAATATTTGAATGAGGACGGCAGCTTGGATTTTTTTTACCTATGCCGATAAACTTGTGAAAAAAGTTGGTGTCAGTCACCAAATAGAATTGCATAAGACTCAGTCGGAGGTAACACTAAGAGACTTTCGAATTATATTTATGTTGTTTGTGTACAGTTTGTGTGTTGTGGTTCGCATTCGAGATTTTCATTTGTGATTTTGGACCTAACTGATTAAACAAAAACACGATTTTGGACTTTAAAACAATTTGCTGGGTGCTTTTCAGCTGTGTTGACTGTGGTGGAACGATGAATATGATGATGATAAGAATGGTTCGAGTGATAGCTGCAGTTAGTTAACTGTATTTATTAAGAGAGACACACATTAGACAGAGAATGTGACAGAGAATGATAGAATTAGAAATGTAAGAGTGAGGGTGATGATTGCGAGTGAGATCTAGCTCGCTACTTCTTCTTCTGCGTTGCTTGTAGATTGTAGTGGTAGCGGCTTCCTATTGGCTGGAGGCCAATAGTCTGTCGTATTGCCATGCACGGAAGCCGCGTCTTGTTGAAGGGGTATCCTGACACATGATACCTCATTGACCTTGTTGGTTTATCTTCCTGTAAAGCATTAATAGCCATTCATTTAAAATATAAATAATTTAAAAACCAGTGCTGAATGAGTGTACAAACAGCACACTATTCTTTTTTTGATACATTTCGATAAAAGAGCTCGTACACTTAAACAACTGCAAATATTTAGAAAAATAAAAGTCCATTTAAACATTTTTTAAAGGAAGTTTTATTTATACAATCCAAACAATACAATAAAGATTAACAATAAATAAGTATTACGTATTTGTCGCGTTTTATCTTTAAACTTGCTGGGAACATAAAACAAAGAGGAACAATAGTGGTTTGGGCAACAATTTCGTGCACAATTATTTGAATAAGTGTTTCAAATATTTTGAAGATTCAATTGTTTTCGCTACATATTTAAAACATTGTCTTTTTTAAATCCATAAGAATGCTAGCTAAACAATTGATAAGTAACAAAGATATTCAAGAAGGAAAACATTTGAGCTACATTGTTTTCTCAACTCCTTAAAAATTGTATTAAGATAATAATAAATATTTACATATAAACTTTCTTTGAACCTACACAACCCATTCTATTGTGTAATATTTACATAATTGTAAAGAATAAAATAAATATATTTGACTTCGTCTGGTATGGCCTCAGTTTAAAGGCCTAAAATTAAAAAATATAATCCTGAATTCGAAGTGCAACTAACTTTTTTGCATTTTATAGTTTATTTGATACACTTACACCTAACCATTAACAGTCAAGGAGAATAAGATGGCTATTAAATTTATTTTACTCCATTTCGTACCATTTTTATATTTCTTTAATTCTTTTGAATACACTCAGGCTCTACAACGATTATATGAAAAGTGCACCGTTGCCCATGGCTTGGATTATGAGAGACCAAATTTCCATTTTGTTAGTATTATTCAAACCAGCAAAGATTTATTAATTGAACCAGTGTTTACAGTAGTTAGACATCAATCTGCTTGTATAATTCAAGTGTTACCTGTAGCCAACGCTGTCACTACGGAGGGCCATTTAGAAATGCACAACTTTTCAAAATTTGTGTTCAAGGCTGATTCTGGAAATAATCTTAGGGTTATATATCCGAAATATGTAATCGCTTTCCAACCACACATCTTAACTAACAAATTACTGACTAATTTCGTTATTCTACCTGATTGGCTACAATCATCGATTCTGCTTGTGTTTAGCCCAAAGGAACCTGACTTGTTTTACATTGGTTGTTTTGTATGTTCCAAATATCATGTTAAAGATATCGTGTCGTTATACACACAAATAAACGAATTACAAAGAACAGCAATGCTCTTGCAATACAAATATTACAAAACGGTTTTGGAAAATATCGAAATCATTTCAACAAAATTACATTTGAATATAAATAATTTTGGAATTAAAGAATCAAATGAATGGAATGCCTTAGATTTTAGACACTGTCCGAGCTCACCTGTGTATGATAAGTTGAAATTCTCATTTCTTGAGTCCACCAGTGAGCAAAATCGTGTTTTACTTGAATACCAAAACCATCGAAATTGTACGTCATCAGAGTGCAATTATTATTTAAGTTCTCAAGTAATTTACCAAGAGGTCGTGTTTTGGAGTAGTCCATTGCAACCTCAAATACGAATACTTTCTACCGGTGTCCAGTTTTCTGAAATACGTTTCAGCATCGTTATGGAACCCAACTTGCTTCATTTCAACTATTCTGCATTATTGGGTCCTTTCTCATTTGAAGTTTGGCTGTTAATTTGTTTAAGTATAATGATTCTTTCAGCATTTCTCACTTATATGGGTTTAGGCTACCGCAACATGATTGCTTGGTTTGCAGCTTTGCTATTGGAACAGGGACAAAATCTTCAAACACGAAGTAACATTCAGTCAGGGATTATTATTTTGATTTGGCTACAAGTTTGCTTCATCTTGCGCCAATTTTATACATCATTAATGTTTTCTCACATTACCAAAAATAAATTTCCTAGTGATATTCCGGACACCTGGAAGGAAATCTATGAGTCAACAGTACCCCTTTACACAGGAAGGTTTTTAGCTAATTATCTGAGTTTTCAGTACGGAGCATTAGATAAGAATGAATCACTGCCATGGGCGGACCAGAAGCTGTTTAATGCCACTAAAGTTATTAGAATAACTGCAAAAACTCTAATTAAAGCAATTCAACAAGAGAACAAATCCACAAGTTTTGCTTGCATTAAGTTAAATGCGTATATTGAAATCGATGATCGCTCTGTCCTGCACTGCAAGACTTCAGGTAGATTTGCAATGTTGTATAATAGCCACGGACAACGATTTGATACCTCTGCTAGATTTTTCCTACCCGCTATTGGCGTATTTGGGAGTAGATATGTGGTTCATAATAGCAATGAAAGAGCTCTATTCTCTCGGCAATCTGTTTGGTTTGCTATTAAAAATCATAAATTTCTTGACGATTTTCAGTTGTTTGTTGGAATTATGGCGGAAAATGGGTTGCTAGCTGTGATGAAGCATTCTCTGGAAACTGCTTTGCAATACAATGTTCTAAAGGATTTAAATAATGTAGGAGGCTTTCAGCGTAATTGGAACTACTTTACTTATGCGGATAAACTTGTCAAGAAAGTTGGTGTGAGCCACCAAACAAAGTTGCAAAAGACTCAGTCTCCAGTAACGCTTGGAGACTTGCGGATCGTATTTTTGTTGTTTGGCAGCCTTAATACCGTTTGTCTTCTTCGGTTTGCGTTTGAGACTTTGACTTCTTTGTAAATTTAGACCTTTTGAATCAATGTGTTGTTTCCAACTATTCTCGAGATTTTGCCGTAATTTGACGCAAAATATATTTTTTAAATTATATACATTGACATGTTAACCATCCCCACACACTATAGTTCAATAATAATAAATCATAATCACGCTCCGATATCAGTTATCAGCATTCAATATGGTTTTCCTTAGCAAAGGTTCATTTCCAAAATGTTGAACTTTTTGGTTTGTAGGTTTTTTTCCAAGCATACATGATTAGAAATGTAATCCCATATCCTTCTCTTTGTACAGATTGATGACGACGCAGATCTTGTCGGCCTATTGAGAATTCCAAATAAAAGTTAAAGTTGTTGGATGATTTACGACTGTGTGTTCTTATATCAAATGAAAGCACAGCAAATGATTGATGGTATTTTCATAACAATGCAGGTTTATCAACTAGAGAAGTAAGTTGATCATCACATCAAATGTATATAAATTTTCATGAATAACGTAGTTATTTTTAATGAGGTACTTTTGTATAGGTAATCATATAATATAATGATAACAATGTAATCAAAACTAAATAAATTTACGCAACTTTCAAACTTCTTCAAGCATGCATTCTTTTCTGTCTGTTCAAAAACTTGCTGTTCAGCAACAACAGTGAGGCTGAACATTTTCTACAGTGAAAGAAGTGGTTGAAGAAAAGGCATTGTAAGCTTAGTCTGCTACAGTTGCTTCGTTCGTAGCGCGACGCTTCGCCAAAGCGACGTTTAGCCAACGTCACTTTCCCAAAAAAATATTTGTTTGAACGTTACTTAACCAAGAGCTGATTTTTGGGCGACGTCACTTGGCCAAATCCAGTTTATTCATTAACGAAGTTTGACCAAAAACTTATTTATGGTTAGCTTCACTTCACCAAATCAAAAATTAGGACATCTGGCCACAAAATGTAAGTTACAAAATATCAGAAATTACAAACAACGTTCACATTGTGTATCATTACTCTCAGTCATTATTTTTAGTACAAAATATGATCCACGCATTACAGATTTATTTCTGATCGGAATGATTTTTTTAACTTTTTACACAGTCCACTTACATATGTATATCCAAAACATTTAACTTTATATGATCGAATATTTGTTCCCAGATCGTGAATAATATTCAATGCAAGAGATGGGATAGAAATAATATCGATGTGACAGCAAATATAGAGGGAGCGTACAAATTTCTTTTTGAAAGCATTCTTCTTATCAACGCGTTTGCGCCAAATTATGAGCAGTGGATTTTCAACAGTAGATTGTGTAATGTAGCGACAAAAAAAATTGGTCAAATGTTTGCTAATGCTGTTTCAAGGAAGCTGGCCGTAATTTTATAAATTTAAATCTCATTCAATTAGGAACAATAAGCAAGGACGAGAAACTGGGTATTAAGCTGAAGATAGCGCCTCGCAAGATTCCCCAATATTGGGCCAATTTTTGGGCGTTCGAAAATATGCGCACTTTTGCAGTCACGAATTTGATTGGTTGTTGATCTGCTTCCATGTCAAATGCATTGCAATTTTTCACTGTACAAAAACCGTTTCAACTAACCACACATACACGTTCAAGTAAAACTTAAGGCATTTAATCGTTTAACCTTAATGAACCTTTATGCGATGGAACATAATTAAAATTTTAGTCGCACTCACTTCAAAACAAAAACGTTGGATGAAAATGTTCAACATTCAATCAAATTCGTGACCACAAAATTGCGCAAACTTTCAAACATTAAAATATTGGCCCAGCTGCTATACAGGGGCCTTAAAAGGAAGCAAACTTTCATAGTGATAAAGTCGCCGGTGGTAGGATTGGTTGTAATTTAATTTGTATTTTTGTTAAACACGTATGTATTCATGCACATTTTGAGACTTAATATAATTTAGAAAATATTTGGCTAATCGTCGTGCGTTGCTTTTACTACGTTTGGCCAGACGTCGTATGCATATTTTTGTAATTTAGTCAATCGAAGTATCTCAAAAATATTTATTTGCTCAAATGTCGTGCTTCAAGTAGCAAGGCGACTTTCTTCGAAAAAAAATGCAAATTTGGTTCACCGTCGTATTGGCGAAACGTCGGACAATCTGCTTGTTGAGTGGAGAAGCACAAACTCTTTATCTTATTTTGGTGATAGTTTGAACTGAAATGAAAGCTAAAATATTGATTGTGGTACAAAAATAATTTTAATAAACGGCAACCGTTCAAACTAGCTATACTCAAGCTTTTAATATTTTTAGTCGACTTTTAAATTGTCTAGTTAACTTGACGTGAACATTGGTGCCACAAAAGGCAAAGAACATCTTTATTTCAGCAAACTAGGGTTAATAAAAGGTGTCTGATTACATGAAAATTTTAAATTATGTCAAAATCGTATATTAAAGTCAGTGAGCGTCAACGTGATTTGTTATTGTATCAAGAATTGAGTTTAATTTGATTTTTTTTTTGGTTTTTTAAAATCAAAATTCAAACAGAATATATTTTTTGAAGGGGTATTCATGATCCTAAGTTTAAATATTTTGGTAGTAGTGTCAGTTAGCAAATTAAATGTAAAAATTTGTTGTTGTTTTAAGTTGGTTAAAAAATTGCATAGAGAACAAAGGATGAAGATAACATACCATTTGATTCCAGTCTTCTTTGCAGGTGAGATTTTACAGACTTACATTTTTAGATATTACATATGTACAAAAAAATGGTACTTTTTTCATGGAGGATTTTATTATATGAATTTGTTCAAGTTTTTTTACAATTTTTATCAAAGTATCCACTTTAATTTCCATATTCATTGTACCCATGAAACACGAAACGCATACTTTACATTATCCTAATTTCTAGGACACTGGAATAACAAAGTATAAAGTTTGTCAATTAATTTTCTGAAATACATATTGTATTGAAATTTGAAAAATACCTGAACATTGTCTCAAAACTTTTATTCTCAATTTTAGTGAAATATTTTTTTGTTTGGTGTACCTCTAGCAATTAAGCAACTTTTTCGTATTAGCGTTGTAAACTGAACATAATTTCCTTTTTCAAATCTTACTTCGTATTTAGGTTTGCATTTTGAACTTTTTCAATTTTTGTTGTTTTTGGTGAAACTTTTTCATTTCTAAATTTGCAAAATGCATGTCATATCATAGTACTTTGGAAACAGTAGTGTACCAAGTGAAAAGTTTGCATTTTTGTGAACAGATTCAATTATAAAATCAATATGCAACTTCTGCATACAATTCAGCAAATCAAATTATTCCACGAAATCAATTCAATTACAACAAAAGCTTGTCAAGATCTCGCTTACCCCATTATAACGTCTTGTTTAAGTACGCTAGGAAAGTTTAATGATCAATAAAAAAATCTTTATGAAACAAACACTTTTCCAGAAAGCAAATTTAATTTCACAAGTTTGTTTTAAATATTTGTTTATACTCTTGTGTAAACATATCAGTTAAGGTTTTAAACAATTCATTCTTTTAAACACACATCCGGAAATCAATTCATATGAATCTACGTAAAGTAAAAATGACAAAAAATGACAAGTGGAATCATCGAATTAACTAAAAGCCAACCATGTCTATAAATTAATCTATATATGTCAGTTGGGCATTGCTAATACATTACATCATATTAGTCGTGATACAACACCTGACCTGGTTTTTATCTCGGAAATAGTAATCTTAAGTACACAATATCCACTATACAAACCGCAGAATCTGTAAAATCATTACACGGTCTATCATCGAATATCTTTTTTCATTAGGAATTTGGTACGAAACAAAGTTTATCTGGTAGGCAATATAATCATTATATCTGTTTACCTCTGACCTGTTACTGCCATCCACTTTTCTTTCCTCTTGATACATACACGCACAACTTATGTCTCGTGTTTCCAATATCATTTTACCTCATTATTTGTAAGTGCGTGGGAGTACGTTATCATGAAAATAGACTGCTACTTACGAAGGAATTGTTACCAATGCATATTACTTTGGGTCCTTTGTTCAACTTTTAATGTATTTCTTATCCGACTTACATAAGAAACAAGTAATATAGATTACGTGATAGAGTACTATGTAGTACCCTAGTAATTGCAAACCACGAAACCAGTGTAAAACAATTCTCTGACAAGTTTTCTTGTCATTTCTATTTATTGTAGTAAAAATAATCAAGTACATAACTGTACTCACAATAGCAATATTCTCAATAAATTTAAATGTCATGGAAATAAATAAATACTTTCAATTTCAGTCTTTCCGAGATTTTAATGCATCCTATCACAAGAAGACATCCAAACAAATTTCTACTCAATCATTAATCCTTAGCCCATTTCTAACTTATAATGATATGAATATATAAACGGTCATTTCAGCTGTTATGAACGTGACGTTCTCAATATCAAAAACTAAAACATTGAACGAAAAATATTCGAAGGTTGAAAGCATATTACGAAAACGAAAAATACCTCAAGGTCACATTGCGACCATTGAGTAACGTCACCATTGACATATATCCTTTATATAAACATTGTCTCTTTTCGTCATTTTCTTTCTAAAGTTACGTGCAGAGAAAGTAAACAAGTTTATTAAAATAGGAAATATCCCATGGGTCCAAATAAAATTACGTATATTCAAATCAGCCGAAGAAAAGAGCAAAGGTTGTTAAAAGAAAAACGTACATCTGTGCAACAAAAGTACACTGTAGAATTTAGTAGTTAATATGACTTCATAGTGGAACATATATTGCTTTAAAAATCTCAAGGTCAAATTGAAGTCAAATATAATAAACAAAAGCTGTAGTGCTAGTCATCAAAATCAGAGTTTGTTCGGCCTTTTACCGCGCTCGTTAAAGCTACCAAAAATACAAGCCTTATAAGTGCAACGCTTGTTATTTGAAAATAATTATTTATGTTGTCTTCTTTTGTCATTTGCGCTATTTTGTATTTCCAGGATAAAAATGCAAGGAAATGACAAAAATCTTCTTTCCTGTGTTTTTGATGCTTAATCTGGTATGTGTATAATATAAATGAAATATGCAACTCAACCAAAAACATATCCAGGGTACAAAGGGCTCTACAGCCTCAGGATTCAGCACTTTGTTGATTCATTTGGAAGCTTTATCTAGTCGTAAGTAGTTTTAGTTGTGAAACCTTGTATTCAACTGTGTATGCAATATAAACAAAAAGAAACTTTTTTTGCAGTGAAATCTGTGAACATATGGATGAGCTCTGTTGGAAAAGTGAAGTGACTTTGTTTATTTCCTATATTTTTTGATTCATGTTTCTGGTGGCAGTGTCTCGTTAATTTATTGCGTTTTTTTTCGTTCTAGTAGAAAGTTTTTTTTATAAGTAAATATATGGTAAAGGTGCAATGTAAATGGTAAACTGTGGGAACTGACATCCGGTTCCTAAGGTTGCAAAACGCTATCTTTCGATTTATAATTAATATTCAGTTTTTTTATCTCGTTTTTTGTTAAGATGTCGTTTTTTAGCTTTCGTTGTACCATCCATCATGGTAGTCGAGGCTTCCTTTTTTGTTGACAGTGTACGTCCAATTGTAATATGAGATTTAAGAGACTTCCACTGAAATACTTGAGATGAATATAAATGGTCAAGCATAGAAATAAGAAGTTTTTGGCTGCATGTTATGTGGTTTGAAATGGCGTCATAAGCTATTCCACTAAAGTTTGACACGAAACGTACAAAACTGCGGACAGTTGTAGTCGATCCTAAAAATATGCAAATATAAGTCATATAAATAGCAAGACCAACATTCCTCCCCTTCTAATTTCATATCAAGTACCGTACAAAAACGCTAACAGAAATATTAAGGATCCTCGAATCATTTCTATGGTAAACTGAACCAGCAAGTTGACGTGTGCATTCGGAGGTGACTTTAGTGGTAATTTTAGACTTGACATAATCTTTTGCTTGTGAATTGAAGTTTTCATGAATATTGATGATGATGGATGAAGGTGGTTGTGATGATGTATTGCGGTCACTTGAAAAACTCCAGTGAACCATCACAAATTTTTTTTTTGGGTTGCTCTAGTTGAATAAGTAAATGTGCTAAATTGGGTTTAAATGAAATTGTCATTTTCTCTTTTTAAGCTTTGAAATGAAAAATCACCAAAAATACTTGAATTCATTTGGGAAAATATGTCAAATAGTTGCAAAACACAAGCGTCTGTATACCAAAATATTATAGCAATTATTTTTGAAAGGGGCAAAGTATTTGGAAGAAACGAGTGACGCTTCTTATAGCTAATTATATTGATTTTTATCAGAGAAATGCTGGTGTTTGCATTATAAATATATACTTGTCTGATATTTATATTTTTTACGACTAATGATACTGACAACTTTATCTCGAGGAAGATATTACCTTAAAGTTATCTTGCAATGGAAATCACAATCTAAGACCTTTCATAGAATTTTTATTGACTCACAACCGTAACATTAGACCTAGCTTATATAATTCTCGTGCATCCAGCAAAACCGCCAAAAATATAGTTATTATTTTAGAAATAGGGTACACAAACACTTATTAGAAAATTATGTTATATTCTGTAGTCTTACAAATATTCTAATTATGTAAAATGTTGAATGTCTATTCATATGGGGCGGGCAGCGTGGAGGAGTTGGTTAGCGCACTTCACTAGAACCAATGAAGTCCTGGATTCGATTCCTGC
>JAQFZG010005328.1:0-10492 GCA_034695465.1 Entomobrya nicoleti
TAATTTATTTAGTCCTATCATTAGAAATTGGTAACGTTCCAATTTACTTTTTCATGAAAAGGATGTTTACACACTTGGCACTCAATTATTGAAGATGATGCCCTATTATGTGGTGATTCGAAGAAGCACACATTTCTTCCAATAGCATATTCATTTTCCTAACGGATTGATTACTAACGAGTACGATGCATTGTCATTATCAATTGAGATTTACAGCCTATAATGTTCGTGGAGATCATGTCTGGTGACACCAAACTCGGGACTAAGCGTCAAGGTCAAATCAAGACGTTCATCCTCTCGCATTTCTTGTCGCAGCCACAAACAATCCATAATTTCCTGCATTTAGCTGACAATCAATTTTGGACTCATATGTCAGGGTACCCAAGGGACTTTTCTCTTATATTGGACAGGAAGGCTGGAAGGGGCCTCAAAACTAATGTGGACTGGGAGACGACAGTTGCGAAAATTAATGAATGTTTGACAGGTGAAGGACGACAGGGTACGAATGGACAGGAAAGGAAAGATGTTTCAGAAAACCAGCGCATGTATTGGATGATTTGTAATTGCAAAGTAGATCTCCAAAACAAGGTGGAAATCTGGAAGCCTGATGAGTTCAAGGAGGAGAAAGCAGTCCCAGGTGGACGAGGTTCAGTTTCAGAGGAAGGATATGGAGAGGCTGCTTCACGACGTCCGCAGATCTCGACAGCAGTCTGGTCATGTCTCACCATTGGAATCAGTCTCTTCACACTTTTTCTAAACCAATAATTACTATAAACATTACAAAGACTCTGCTTAAGAGCTCATTATTTATTTCTGTAAATTATTACCTAATTAAATAAAGTGAGTAAGGAATCCACATGGGATCAAGTAAAATGAGAAATCAGAGTTCAGAGCCAAAATACCTCCAAAAGTGAATTCAGAAAATAAAGCCTGCCTCATTTCACGAGGGAGAGAACCTGATTTCGAGAATGTGACTGGGAATATGACAGCTGGACTTTCTCAACAGGAAATCATGAATTTAAAGGGTGCTAAATTTCGAATCAAATGTCACCCCTTTAGCATTGTTTTAGATTCTGCCAAGTGTTCCATCTTTAAAGCTGGGTGGAATGTCAAGTGTTGACGGATGAATGGATTATGGACATTGGACAATATGGAATGGGATGGTGTAACTTGTTCCAACGATGTTATGACCAGATTTAAACGAAGGTTTAACCTAGTGGAGTAAGTGGTATAGCGATTTGTACCCACCCGTGTGATGTGATTTCGCAAGTAAGTACTTACTTAGATCAATTGGAAATGCAACGTTTTCTCCACTTGCTTCATTATCCAACTCCACCGTTAGCCCGATCGTTTGGGTAAATTTCCAGTTCAGTGCAGAAAAACTGAAATGGACTTGTGTGGGTCCATTAATTATATGTGTATGCTAATATTTCAGAATAGATACTCCGGTAATATTTTATATTTTACTCAAAAAAATACTCATCTTTGGGGTGATGTGAGACGTGCCGTTTAAGATTTACATGCTGTGCCAATACTTATTATGAAATGAATCGTACTTGACGTTGTACGTAAAATGTTGGAAAAAATTAACTGCACAATTTACAATAAAATATACACCTTCTAATTATTAACCTTCATTTATTCTTTTTACTTTTAATAGTAGTTAAATTTCTTCCGTTCTTTTTTACATTCCCATAAATGAGAAGTATGTCTTTTTTCTCTTCTTTGCCCTGACGTAGACGTATTAACTGTGTTTTGCATCAATCTAAGCTCTATCTGAGTACCAGTGATTTGGAATGTGGCTCGGTTTCTGTTTCTATTGGATAGTAATTGTTAGAGAACCTACAAGTCAAGTTGTCCCATTGGTTTCATGGGCTTACCTGCACTTTCTCTCATTTACACATTTGTTTTTGGGAAGCTTTCTGCACCATCCGCTCAACCACCTGATAGCACCATGCAATGTCACTGATCTTCAATCCAGGTGATGAAAATAGTTTAAAATTGTGCATTTATTAAATTATTATTTTTATTTGCAATTAAAATAACAATCCAAAAACATAAACTATTATTGAAAAGTGTTTTTCACACTCAAAACAAAAGAACAATGAGGGTTCAGAAAAAATAGCCTGTTCATGTATCCAATTGTAATATTTTCTGTCACAGCAGCAATTGTTCAGACCTTTTAAAAGGCAATACTATTTCTAACTTTTTATTCTGATTTACTTAGTTCTTATTCACAAAATGCCAACAATACTTGCACTGGTCCTTTTCTCTTTAATACACTCCCGTAATAATACATCTGGCATTTTATTTGTTTAAACTGCAAATTGCATTTATTTTAATAGTTTATTTTGCCATATTTAAAAGGTGTATGCAATGATCCACAAAGAGAGCCCACACCCTCGATAGTCGATGGGAGAATTTTTGACGACAAGCAAAACAGTTATCACTTGAGTTTGAAGCATATGAACAATCACATATGTAGTGCAGCATTGTTGAAAACTGAGTACGATAAAGTAGTCGCCATCACCGCTGCCTCGTGTCTATCTTCGCAAAAACCTGGAGAATATTCTCTCTCGTTTGGAAAGATTGTTGACGATGATGACTTAGTCAAGTTTGAGGACGAATATTGCATTCTCACCAAAATTAGATAGCACGAAGACTTTGACAAGAAGACGTTGAATAACGATTTAGCGCTCTTGCTCTCAGATGATCCCAAGATGACTGGAAGGTGTGACGTATTGCTTAATAAAGGTTTAGGTTTAATATTGGCTAATTCGACAACATCAAAGTTACATCTGAGGGTTTCCGGATGGGATGATACAACTGACACATTGCAAGTCATTGAAGACGCGGTTATTACAAATTCCGATGTATGTAACGACCAGGTATTGAAAGAAGAGAACGTGATCATTGGGCCCACAATGTTGTGCCATGGTGTTCCAGTGGACGAAAGAGATCCGGGCAGATGCAGGGCTGAAAGAGGATCGCCAGTGGTGGCTTATAAACCGGGAAGTCCACTTGTGCTTGTGGCAGTTACGTCATGGACCTGGGTAAATTATACGTTTTACTGTGTCTGTCTGAAGTAGTGTTTCGCTTGAAAGAATAGTAAATGAAGATTTTTTCTAAACCAAAACAGATTACAGAGTTTATGGAGGACACCTTTTATCCATGTGTTGCTACTGCAGTTTATGACGATACGATTAAAAGGTGGATTGAGTATGAGGTCAAGGAATTCGCTAAACAGTATTGAGTACTGCTTTATGCAACGTGTTGTAGCTATTGGCATAGAAAAAAAAATCCAGACTCAAAAATTGGAAATTAAAAAAAGTGTTTCAGTCATCAAAACAGATATCACCCTCAAGTCTGGCCAAATGCCACCCATAAGCTGATAAATTACATTTCTTCTCAGTACTATTGTTAAGAATCGAGTTTTGAAACAACTTGTTTTCTTTGTTCCAATTACGTGGTTGTATTAAAGCACACTTTACAAAGGGAACAGTATGACAAATATCAATCTGGCCGTTCATCTTCAAACAAATGTTAACCAAGTGCATATAAAATCAGCAAAAATTAGTGGCGGGCTGGGATCGAACCCGGGACACTCGCTGGCTGAAGGTAGGTAGGTTAGGTTAGGTTAAGATCCAAGCCAACTTTTTAATCAGGCCGGACATCCCTGACAAATGTGTTTATAGAGCAGGCCAAGCGAGGGCTCTAACCACTGAGCCACACCGCCACCTGCAAAACATTAGTCAAATATGTCGTAGCCTATTTGATTTTTTTTTAAATTCAAACCGAATTACAATTTCATGAAGCTATAATCTAAAAGTTTATTGTTCGCTTTTACATAATTTAAAAATGGCGCATTTAGTTGGTATGTTTGATGTATCAACAGCTTATATCGGATAGCTTAACTTGCAAATAAAAAAAATAAAAGTAAGTGTAGTAATTTCCTTCAAAATAAATCTTTCAGAACCAAAACTAAGTGAATCGAAAATTCCACCTCTAACATGCCTTTGTATATATTTTTTTAGAAATTTTCAACCAATTGAAATAATAATAAAAAATTCTAGGAATTTCGGTAATAAATTTTATTTTATTAATACACCTAAAAAGTAATCATGTTCAAAACAATGTTTGCTAGCAATAAACCTTGGTAAAAATTATGTTGAGTTTGAGCTAAATACTAAACTAACAAATAAAACTATAGTGCCACTCTAAAAGCTTCTAGATTGCCCCATCACATCCACCGCTGTCACATTCTGTTTCGAAGCTACCCTTTTCATCAGTTTCTACTGAACTTTTACCACGTCTGTCACTCAATCCGCTTCCAGTTGTGATCCGAATCCTACATCCTCCCAAGTCCGTTCTAGAGTACCATGCGTTGTTATTTTCTAACTTTTTATTTGTTTTTGGTTGAGTATCGCACTGAAAGTTAAAAAATAATTATGTCAGAATAGTTTTTATAATACTAACATAACATTCCTAACATATATGTTACATAGTTTTATGATCAATTGACCTCATTTCTCTTGGAACTGGAGCTATAACGTACCCAGAAATATCGTGCAGCAAATAACAGCACAACCAACAAAATAAACCCAGTGAATTCCATGATTAGTTCCGCAGTGTCATGAATAAGATCAGAAATGCAAGTGACACAAATAATTCGTTCAGATTATGTATAAATATATAAATTTATTGGCCAGAATACGTATTTCGCGATTACCTGATTCATAATGTTGTCACTACAAACAAAAAAATTTACGAACAAATTAACTAATAATAACACATTTAACTCCCATCGTGACCACTTTGAACAGCACAAAAAATACAATATATTTATCACGCTGCCCTTTTAATAGGTTTGATTTAAATTTATGCCAGATAAACATTTAATTTAGTCTTATTGATGTAATATTTGCACCAATTAAATACTCATTGTTGATCTGTATATTGCTCTATAAATTACTCATGGCTCGTTGTATTTGTTTATAGCATTCCGCATTTATTGGATTTCTAGGTCATACATTTAAACTAAAATATGGGTAGTGGAAAGTATTGCTTGCTATATTCAGTATTTGGACATCTTTTGTACACATTGTAATCTAACAAGGTAACTACCCACACTAACAATGCAAGTACTTCAATCCATCATGGAAATTTTGCATGAAATTTATATGATGTGGTGCAGTTTTTTATGCTGATTCTGATGGTATGTGTCGTTTTCCCGAATGCGTATATTTGGAATTATCAGCTGGATTTGTTTGGAGCGCGCGCGCATTTTTTAGCGTTAGTTTTAACCGAGATACGACGCAAGCATCGACAGGAGAGCTAGTCACTGGAAGGTAGTTCGCTGCTAATGCAAAATACAGTGGGCGGGCGCGCGCGCTAAGGTAAACAAAGACAGCTGATAATTCCAAATATGCGCATTCGGGGAAACGACACATACCATCAGAATCAGCATAAAAAAACTGCACCACATCATACAAATTTCATGCAAAATTTCCATGATGGATTGAAGTACTTGCATTGTAAGATTGGTTTCTTATGTAACTGATTTAATAGCTTACTTTATTCCTGATGTGGCAACGGTTAAAACACAATGATTTCAACATTTCTCCTTCCGTTATTTACATACATACAAGTTCTTCATTTAGTCTGCCGTCGTTTCGTTTTTTAAATTATTTGTGCATTCAATTCATTCTAATGTTAAACATTACATTTACATTTGTAACATAATATACATATAATGTACCTTATTAAAAAAAAGCTTTAAAATTATCCTCCATAACATTCGCAATCACCAATATTCCTTGTAGCAACAAATCCAGCTAATAACTGACAGATTGATTCCCTTCCAATGCTGTTTCAAGGGATATCCCCTGAAATGTTCTCCGAAAATCCTCCATTCACGGTCCCTTCAAAAATCCCCCTGCTATTTCCAACCACACTATCATTACCACTAAAACTTACGAGGAAACACTTTTACATGGTTGTGGCCAATTTGCCTCATGTTTTCAGCAAATATTACTATTATCGAGAAAGTAATATATGCCAAGTCTCGACTCTCCATGGGCAGTAGTTTGGAAATTATACAACAATTAGGTTTTCTGGCTTACAACGAAGGTGATAGTAGAGAAGGGTCCCCCTTCATGTATTATTTACAAAAAATTATTATTATTTTTTGCACAAAAGCTTACCTTCTCGTATACTATTACCACATCCGTAATGCGTCCCATTGAGCCTTAGATCACTTAAATTTCAATGAAAAAGGATAGTAACGTTGTAGTTAAATATATTGTTTTACGATTATTCGTCATTAGAAGTAAACAGCTATACTCATAAAGAAATGGTAAGGATTACTTATGTGGTGATATTATACGAGAAGATAAGTTTTTGTGCAAAAAATAATAATATTTTTTGTAAATAATACATGAGGGGGGACCCTTCTCTACTATCACCTTCGTTGTAAGCCAGAAAAACTAATTGTTGTATAATTTCCAAACTACTGCCCATGGAGAGTCGAGACTTGGCATATATTACTTTCTTGATAAGAGTAATATTTGATGAAAACATGAGGCAAATCGGCCACAACCACGTAAAAGTGTTTCCTCGTTAGTCCTGTTGAATTTTGAGTGATTGTAAACGCATTGTTGCAGTATGGTAAATATTGGGGCAAATCTCCAAATCGATCTTCCATTCCACTTTCCGTCTGTCGAGAAGCGTTCTGGTAAATTTTTACAAAAAACTACATTACATTTTTCTTACCAACCTTTAAATCAACATAAAAAAATATTTTTCCCAATTTCCTGTACTGGAACAAAAAGTACCATAGTGGACTCTTGCAAGAGATAAAATCACAAAAACTATTCCAAATAATGCAAAACCAACAACAGGTAAATAAATTATGGATTCCATGATTGGCTCTCAAGTATGTATGCGTAAAATTGCTAAATTAAACTTAAGATTGAAAAGTATTTTCCCTTTGTAATGCGAAAGAAACTAGAATACAATTATTAGCAGTGAAACTGGCTGTTTACGTAATATTTACTCTGTCCCATGGTCAATTTGCTCATTCAAAATTATTCACATGACTCAATGGTATTTTTATTGACCCAATTCTGGAAATTTGTTACATGATTAACATCAACAGTTTAAATTAAATCAGCAAATGATTAATATATTTATATTTAGTTTTGACAGTCACACGCCTTTGTCAATAAACGTTCAAAACAGAATCACGTCTAATTCACGAATGCCAATGTTTGCGTAACATTAACTACGTTGTTTACGTTTAGTATTGATGCCTTGTTTACAAGTTACATTACTCATCACTGAAAATTTCGAATTTATGCCAACTGGAGTATTGTCCACAGTACATACATATTCTGCAAGTATTTGTGTCTGGCACTATCATGACCAAGTTTATGGAATTTCAGCCCATTCATGTTTACCTGTTCTTTTTTAAATTTCGATTCAATTTGGTTCATTTATTTGATATTGAAATATACACAAGGCCTTCCAGTCCAAACTAACATGCTAACTTTTTGCATATCATTTTTATCAAAATATTTACTATTTGCTTTTAAATGCCTTTTTTTGAATCGCACAAAATTATCGGAAATCGTGTACACAATTGAGCAACAGCATCACTGCCAATCGCCATCATCAATCAAATTTCGAAGGAGGTTCCACTTCAAAATGTCTTACTATTACATTTCTCACCGAAACACTGACAGATCTTCTCGTAACCTGCTTTTTGGGATACTAGAAGCAGAATTAAATGAGGCTATATAATAGTACTGACATGTGCATCTAAAATACAATGATGTATAGAGAAATGATGAAGGGAAACCAGTACAAAACACAATTTATTTCTTGTCAGGGAGATAAATATTTAATTACAATAAAATATTTTTTTCTCCGCAATATGTTTTTAGAGTCCTCCCCCTCCACCACTGTCACATCCTCCTCCACCACTGTCACATCCACCATTAGATTCTCCTCCAGGATAAAAGCCACCACTAGAAGCTCCCACATTGCCACTAGCCAAACCACCTCCCTCTCTAGTAACGTTCTACAAATTTGTAAAAAAAAAATTAACATTTTTTTTTACTATTCGAGTACTCTAACAAATAAACTTTTAGTATCAAGTTACCCCATTTCCTGAACAACAGTTACAAAAATCGCAAAGCGCTCTTATAATAAATAAAAATACAAAGACTCCAACAAAGGAGATAATTACGATGGGTATTGTCTCCATGCTTAGTTTTCTACTGTCGTTCACCAAACCACAAAGCAAAATTACGAATGACATGCATTCCTTTTTTTCTCATTTGATTTTGTATCTATTCATAAATTAGACTATTATTCGTATGATTCAATGTTAACAAAACGTTTTCCACTTATTTTTTTGATATTTGTCAGTTGGCTCACTTTATGATGCAGTCAGTACAAACAAGCAAGATATTTGACATATCGTTAATATTAGGAATACATACGTCATACCCGCAGTGGCCGCAGTTTGTAGTTTATGCAGCGAAAATGATTCACAACGTTTTTCTTCATGCCAATTGTTAAACTTATGATAACCTTTACTTTATGATACGCAAATGTTTAAAAACTCTACAAATAAAACTACCTCATATAAATCATATGTACAGGCTGAGATGATATCAGTGCAAACATTACATACATACGAATATATTCCTATGCCAATATAAATATTTATTATCCTATGATACCGAATAATATTAATCGATTTACTCATTCATGAATGTATTCAATATTTAATTGATAGTAAAAATAAAAACACAATATTAGGCTATTTCCTGTTTTTATACATAACAGATTTTATAATTTGACTGAAACTACTTTCTGTCAAATAATTCTTCATTTTTCCACCCAACACATTTAGGTGAATGGCCTGAAACACGACTCAGAAGAATCAATCCAAGCCAGCAAAAATCTAACCGTACCCACCCAAGCCACTATTCTCAACAAAGTGAAGTAAGGGGCCATCCATATATATAATCTTCACATTAGCAACTGTACCGAATTTCCCCTAAATAAAAATTAAGCAAAAAAAATATCTTCAGAAAAACATTGTCCTAATTTATTTGATTACTTGTAATTTTTTGTACACATAATATGCAATCCAAGTTGTAACTTTACTTATGCACAACCCCTTACTGTACCGTATCTCCAAGGTGTGCACATTGTGCACGTCGTCTGGAGAAAAAATGCATTTTTCTTTTGTTAGCATTGTGACGTGAGAAATACATGCACGCACGTCCGTCCCGGTTTTTCTGTACATTTACCTGTCCAGTGCCCGCCTACCACACAAACACACACAAGCAATCATACAATCTTTTTCTTCATTTGAATTCATTTGTTTACTTTTATTGCTTTGTAGTCGGTCAGTCAGTGAGTCAGTGCGGTGGTGTCGGTGTCTAGTCTAGTCGGTTCTGGTGCTAATTGCTAGACAATTTTGTTTTACAAAATTAATTGTAGGTTTTTTAAAATAATAATTAGAAGGATTGACATTACAGTTAAAAGTAAACTAAAAAACTAACTATTTAAATAAAGTTTAGCGAAAGGTTAGCGAGGAAAAGTTAGACTTTATTATTATTTTTTAACTAGACTGATTAGAAGATTAGTTAACTAAATAAAAAATGGTGGGGTTGAAAAGGTCGTCACCATTTGCGGATGGGCAAGTGACTTTAACTTTAGTGGGTCCAAGATCCATAATTGCGGGTAGGGTAACTGTTCCAACTAGAATTAGGAACACGTGGTTACACCTGCTAAATGAGGAATTAAAATTGGAGGTAGTTAGATATTTAATTAGTTATTTATGAACAGCTGATTATTTAATTTTTTATTTTGTGTGAATAATTGCAGTTAAGTTGAAATTGGTAGTTGATTAATAATTTGTTTGTGTTTTGGGGATTTTTTTTAGGTGCCAGCTGAGCGAGGGATGTATGTTTGTACTTCGAATTACAACATAAGTAATCCAGGTGGGGGGAGAATTAGAGGATGGCGCGCCGAGCTTAATGAACAGGTATAATATTTAACTTTTTTTCTAATGGATTTTAAAATATAAATTAATGCTGTTATTTTACTTTTTTTAAATTAATTGTTTGTTTTAGATTGCTGACTTTGTTGGAAAATATGAACGGAAGCGTGAGGCGTACCTAGTCCGTCTCTGCCCCCAATTCCCTTACGACAGAAATGATAACCAGGAAGAGGGTGAAGGTGAGAGGAGTCCAGATCCGGTGGCTGCGGCTGTGCCTGTGCCTCCCCAAAAGCGAAGGGCTTCATCTCCAGATGCTAATGGAAATCAAGGTCAGCGGAGGAATCCTCCAAATGCTGCAATCCAAAGGAAAGGAATGGCCCCAACTCCGGGTCTAAGTGGAACCCAAAAAAGAACTGAAAAAAATTCCACCGCTGGGAGGAGGATCCAAAGGGGCAAAGGAGGGAGACCTCGAAA
>JAQFZG010005329.1:0-10491 GCA_034695465.1 Entomobrya nicoleti
GAATAAAAAATAATTAATTACCAGACAGAGATGACTTGTGGCATTTGATGCCCTGCTCCTTGTCTTCATTGCCGCCAGCCAGGATAACCATGTCGGTAGCAGTGGCAAGTTGAGTTGTCGATGGATCTCTTCCACAGCGTCTCTTGTACATCTCAGTAATAGCAGCCATGTCCAGTCTTAAATGGACCGATAGATATCCAAGAAACGCTACCTTCCCATCCCTCCACTCCTTCCACCACTTTTCCGGAAACTGAAGGTCTGGCATTTCCAATCTCACAGAGCCATTTTTCTCTTCCTTGGCCAACTTTAAACCTATTTGGCAATTTTGGCAAGCCAGATTTTAATTTTTAAAATCACCGCAGACTCATTTAATTTTTTTTTCAAATCAGTTTGAATTATGCCTTTCAAGATAAAATTACCTTTCGCAATAAAATCCAGTCTGCTTCCTTTCTTGTCATAACTTGACCTGAAATCTTTGACGCTCACAATAAATTCAAATGAATTCGCGGGAAGGATCTCCTGTAACTTGTGAAGCCCTTCGAAAACGTTCACTCCATGATTAGCATTCCCTGTTTCTATCGCGAGTTTACCGACTTTGGATGAAGTCGAAGTAAAATAACTTGTTACATTAACATCGGATCCCCTGCAAATTAAATATATGAAGCAACATTATTAAATTTTATTAAGTTTTTTTTTTATAAAAGTTTGCTTTTTATGGCAAATAAAATCTAAACGCTTACATTTTTAGTTCTTTTGCCATATCAGTCTCCCCGAAGAGCAAATCCATGGAAATGTCATGAGAAGACTTCCAATCCACGGATGAATCACAAGTGGCACCTTCTTCATCAAGCACAGGACTCCAGCCCGGGTAGCTTTTAGAATGACCAAATCTTGTAAGATTTGAGGGTATCACGGTGAATTCCATTTTAGTCCACACTTTCGGTACACAACTTAACTTTTAATTTCACCGTTAAATAGTAATTAATTAGTTTGTGAGCTATCAAATCGATAAAAATAGAACGAACAGCAAAAGCGAACGAACTGAAACTGAACAAAGCAAAGTAAGAGCTTTCAAAAACTTCAGACACACTGCACTGACTGGCCAAGTTAAATTAGTTTATAAATCAGCTGTGTGTATATTGGGTAGACTGAAATAAAAATCAAATTTGCCGCTAGAAACGGAACGAGTGCTTCTTTTATGACTGTCTGCCAAAAGCATGACCTTATCTCGCCTGCGTTGATCAAAAGGAAAGCAGAAAAGTAATTTAGTGTTAGTGGAACAAGCATTCATTTGTGTTCAGGTCAGCTGATAGGAAAGTAGCACCCGATTTGGTTTTTTTTGTTATTCTTGACTGTAATATTTTTTTAAACTTTAATTGGTATGCGTATTTAAGTGGAAAATCACTAGAAGTATTTAAATTACAATTTGATTTAGAATTAAATGAGAAAAATTTGCATATCACTAGGAACTTAAATAAATATGAAGCTAACCACTTTAACGACAGTGTCAACATCAACGTCATCCGTGTCATCATCTCAGCAAGAGACGAGGCATAAGCAGCGAGATAAGGCGAGAAAGCACAGAGGTAGATCCGTACCGATACCCGGCATTTGGGTAAATCAGGGCCTCGGGAAAATTAAATTGGACGAGGACGTTCCAGCTCCCGTGAAAATGGAAATCAACGCTGACTCTTCAAGTAAAGCAACAAGTGAGGATAACGAAGGGGTAACCTTCACGGAGGAATTCACAGTGACCAAGGAAGATGTGTCTTTGCAGTCTTCAGAGGATCCAGAAGAAGGTCAAGAGGACCACAGCCAGAAGTCATCGTGCTCCTGTCGGGACGAAATTGAATCACTGAAACATTCAGTCAAACAACTCAACTTGCAAGTTGAAAAGCAAAATCAGGTGATTGTAGGAATCAAGTCCAGTCTCCGGAATGCTGTGCTGTCCTTGATGACCTGTTGCCAGGATGAGGAGGAGGGCGGTGGTCAAGACTTCCAAGAATCTCCAGTGGTCGTTAGCACTTGTTCGAAAGTAAGCCCTTCAGCAGCTCAATTAAATACAAATCAAAAATTAATGTATATATTAAGATTCTAATGGGTATGCATTTTTTTGTTCTTGGCTTCCAGGTTTGTGGACCAGCGGCAGAGGATCCCCTCTTAATTGAAAACCCTGATGATGAGAACTTATCTAGCGCCTTTGAAGATGCAAGTCATTCAGGTTATCTACAAGACAGCCGTTCCTCCATTTCTATTGAGAAATTTTCTGGCGACAGCCTTGTCGAGAATCTTGACAAGACTGTCGCCTCGACCAGAATCTTGGAATCTCGACTCGAGATTCCAAGTGCTTCTGCCATCAAGTCTTCTAGCTCTAATGAAGTTGGGCACTCCACCTGTCCAAGTACAGAGGTTGTAGTTGACGTGGACGACGACATGGAGGATGCCGACCTCGACGACGATGACAGTTCTTACGTTCCTAATGGCAGGGACACTGAATCTGACAACGATACGGAAGATGATTCTGGTCTCCAAGGAAACCAATTAAAGTAAAAATGAAGATTTAGGACACAATTCGAAATATATTTATCCGTCCACAAAATAAAGTTATCATTTTAAAATTTAAATATTTAGGTCAGCAGAGATCTTTACCACTGAAGGTAATGAACAATCCATTCGCAACAGCAACAGTGACTCAGCTGCCAACTCAGAAGGAAGCCATCGATGCTCAAAATGTGGGAAGGAATATAAGGTGGAGTGCCATTTGTGTCTTAAGGTTTTTAATCACCGGTCAAGTTTGAATCATCACATCAGTTCCACTCACGAACACGTTCGTTACAAGTGCGCTCACTGTCCCGGCACATTCAGTGGCATGAGCCAAGTGTTTCAACATGAAAAGCAAGTTCACGTCAAGGGAGGACCACCAACGCAACAGTGCAAAATCTGTGGAATTCATTTGGTTAAGTCGAATAAAAGTTTACAAGTTCATATGGTAAAAATGCACAACAAATCTAGAGCAAAACCTTTACCAGAGAAGAAGAAACCGAAGGAAGGAACGCTGAAGAAGAAAAGCCGATTTGATGATTGATGATTGATGATGATAAAATGGATGCTACAAAATAAGATCTAGGTTTTGCAGAAATCTTCGCACATTTTGTATATATATTGAAAATAGAAATATGAATATTTGAAATATAGTGTAAATTAATTAAGTGCTTATTAAAGTAGGAGATAAATGTTAAACCACAAAAATTATTAATTCAAAAGTTATCTTTTAAATATGTTTTTATTGTACATCTTTAAAACTATATTGAACCAATAAAAGAAATTTGATAACCCAAATTTTAGATTTAAAAATTACCCACATATTTGACTACTACTAATCACACAGTCAAGTTTAGCAATTTTTCACCTCCGCCCAAAAGAATACATTCATTTTCACTTGATCTAATTTGATGACAATTCTAACCATAACTTTTTTTGAAGTAATCACGCAACATAAACATATACACAAACAGGTTTATCAAAAAATTCCTCTAGTTAATCTTGGCCAAAAGTTGGACTCCAAGCTCCCTCTGATGACTCGAGGATTTTCAGACATTATTCCCGTGACTCCATCAACTTCTCGGGATGGTTTTTGGCATACCTTTCAAACAAAATATACAACAGCCCAGGATATTTTCTCAAATACAATTAAAGTCATCATTCGTCAAAATTAACTAATAATTGCATCAACTAACCATTTCAGAACCCTCTAACCTTTTTCCTGAGCAAGAGCCAAATCCTCCCCCACCGTTGTCGCGTAGCATATCAACTAGATCACCACATCAAACCAAACACATGGCATATACCAAATAATATGTACCAAAATGTCCATCAGCTTCTTCATCTCATACTTATGTGCAGCCTGCAACAATTCCAAAGTCAATTCACTGCTTTTCAACGCCTCTTCCACGTTCCCCCAATAAGCAAATTCAACTAAAGCCCTAATGCAAGCTTCGGAAAAGTCGACGATTTCCAAAGTGCCCTCCTTCGCTTCCAACATATCCGTTTGGAACATTGCCGCAAACACAGGACTCATCGCTTAAAATTAAAAAGGAAACAGTTCCACTACATGTAACTCACAATACATTAATTTACTCAGAAAAAAATGTATAATTATTTTTGATTACCCGACAAAATTGATTTGTGGCACTTGATAGCTTCTCCATATCTTTACTGTCGCCAACAAAGATAACCATATCCGCCTCGTCAGTGCTAAGTTCACTAGCCAATCATTGGCTGCCAATGGACCTCTCCCAAAACGCCTCTTGTACAGTTCCGCAACAGCAGCAACGTCTAGCTTCACATTTACTGATAAAGGTCCATAAAACAAAGTCGCTCTGCTATGCCTCCACAATTCCCACCAATTTTTTGGCGGTAATTGAGTTTCCGTCCCTTCCAAACTTGCCAAACCACTTTCATTCCGTTTCAACTTCAAACCTATTTAATAATCAACAAGTTATAATAATCTTTCATTACACGTAACCTTACATTACCAATTAACTTTTTTAAATTATAAAATACCTTTGTCAACAAAATCCATTTCCGTTTCATCATCATAAGTTCTGTCAAAACTATTATGGTCTCTATCATCATACTCAAAACGTTTGACACTCAAAGAAAACTCGACTGAGTTCGGGGCTAACTTCTCCTGTAACTCGAGAAGTTGTTCGAAAATGTCCACATTGCTGTCCTCTTCTTCCGGAGTCATCCCTTTAGTTTCAATCATCAGTCTTCCGGTTTTGGATGAAGTGAACGTTAAATGGGTTGTTAAACGGAAAAATGCTTGTCTGTAAAATCGAAAAATATCAACAATTGAATATTAGTTTACCATCTTTTGTTTTTTAAAACTATTTATGCAGTTAATTATTGTCAATTTTAAACACCGATATGATGGTTGAGTAGTTTTACTTACTTTTTTAACTTGTTTGCCAACTCCGTGTCCCCGAAGAGTAAATCAATAGAAATGTCGCCAAAAGATTTGAAGCTCCCATCTGTAGCAGCTGCAGTACTCCCGCTTTCATCAAGTACAAGGTTCAAGGTCAAATAGTCACGGGAACTGTGTGTTTTCTGTATCGAAACCACTTTCTCCTTCTTGCTCCGAGGCGGGAGGAGGCCGATTCTTTTCTTCGACGGTGGACCACCGACAAATTTTATTTCCCGTTTGTGAATTAGGTTAAACTCCATTTTAATCCAATCCAAGTAATTATACGCCAATAGTCTTAATTAGAGCTAAGTTAACAATCAGTTTTTAATTATCAAGTTGCTACTTGTTACTAATAAGAAAACTTTATCTCCACAAGACACCGAAGTCTTCATCATGAGTCATGAGCAAGTTAAAATAACAACAAAGTTTTTAGAGTGCACGTTTTTTTAAACAACGAAAATTCTAATTTGCCGCTGAACGTATTCTGATTTGTGCTTTTATTTTCTCATCTACCAATCATTTTTCAGCTATTTGATCATGATCAGACTTGTCTGCTTGTAAGGTTGAATGAAGGTAGCAGAAGAGTGGATTCTGCTAAACAGCTGACCAAAACAAAAGTGAACAAATGAAAGGGATGTTTCCTCATTTTGAGTAATTATTAATTATCCTAAAAATTAGTGTCTATTTTCGTAGTAAAGTGTTGTGCACTGCAAAAATCAGATTTTCAAGTTCGTAAAAGATTACTTTAATTAATTATTGAGTGAATTGTCAACATGACGACGTACAGCAGAAGCATTCAGTAATTGAATACAGCTGATCGGAAATATTTAGTTGTCTAATTTTTATTTGTTGATGAAGCATAGCCGTTCCTTGTAATAATCAGAATATTAACAGTGTGCAGTGTTTTAGAAAGTTTACTTTTGAATTGCCTATTGATCAAAAGAGTTTAATATTTAAAAAAAATATGAAGCCAACAAGTTCAAAGGGAAGGTCACCTTGGAAAGTAAAAAAAGCAGGAGAATCCCGAGGAATAGTGATACCGAAGGGTGCCATTGTGGTGAACCAGGGCCTCAAGAAAATTAAGCTGGAGGAAGACTACGTTGATCGGAAACCCGACCTTCCTATTTCCATGGAAATCGAAGAAGATGCAACTTTCAGAGCAGAGGCAGATGAGGAAGACATCACTGAAGAGTATCAAGTGATCAAAGTAGAAGTAGACACTCCGGATATGCCTGTGTCGTCAGAAGAGACACCAGCAGCACCAACTGAAGATAATGCTCATGATGATCACGGTAGTTCAATTGCTTTCCCGGAAGAAATTAAATCTCTCAAGCGTACGGTAAAGCAGCTCACTTTGCAAATGACGAAGCAAAATGATGAGATTGCTGGAATGAAGTCGTTAATTCGGAACATTGGCTTATCAATAACAACCTACTTCAACGATTGCGAGGAACAAGAAAAGGGTGGTTGTCATGATAACCATGAGGAAATTCCAGGAAATGTAAGTCAGTTCGTAAAAATCTTAATTAATTATTGTGTTTCTGGAAAAAAATATATTTGTGTGAACTACAAACTATATTTTTATATTTTCTGGTAGAACTCCAGATTAACCGCTGAGAATTCGCTTTTGTTGGAAAGACCTTCTAGTGGTCCTCGTGTTCAACACGGAGTAAGTCAAGATTACTCAGAAGAAGAAGACCACCGTAAATCTATGACTGCTGATATGAGTGGTGCCGTTGGCGGAAGTGACACCGAGATCCCAACAGAAGTATCGTCCCACCAGGCTTCTCCATTTATGGAATCTAGTTCAATTAGTGAACCTTCCGCTCCCACTGGGCAAAGTACTAGAAATGATAACATGAACGTTGTTAGAGAAGACGTAGAAGAGGACAATGAAGACAGTTCCGCGTCACCGGAAACTAGTTCCAATGAAGCTGATCTCATGAAGGCTCAAGAGGATTCCGATGATATTGAAGACGATGCCGACGTCCAGGACAACGATGACAATGACGATAGCTCTTACGTTCCAATCCAAATAGAGTAAGATAAAAACGTATATTTAAATTAAAGACTGTTATTGCAGTGCAAAACAAATTTTATGTGTTCATTTAATTATTTTCAGGTCAACAAAGCTCTCAAGCAAAACTATTAGAGGAAGCATCAGGAGCGCCGCCAAGTCAGAAGGAAGCTTTCGGTGTTCAAAATGTTGCAAGAATTACAAGAACAAACAAACACTGAGTGCTCACTTGAAAAATTACCATTCCGGAACGAGTCAGCGGTTCAAGTGTCACTTGTGTCCTAGAGTTTTCAAAATCCGGTCAGGTCTTTTCTACCACAACAGTTCAACTCACGAACACGTTCGTTATAAGTGTGCTCACTGCCCCGGCACATTCACTATGACTTGTCATGTGCTAAATCATGAAAAACGTGTTCACTCGAAGGGAGGACCGCCAACGCAAGAGTGCAAAATCTGTGGGATTCATTTGATCGACTCGGAGCAAAGTTTACAAATGCATATGAGCAGAATGCACAAATCCGAGGCAAAAACTTTATCGAAGGAAAGAATACCAATAGGAAGAACAAATTTTTCCCAATGACAACTGTGTCCCAAGTCATTCCCCGAAAAGAAAGACTTGTCGTGTCACCTGAGCCTTAGTCATGGAAATGAAATCACTGATGAAGCGGATGAGAAGAAGTAGAATGATAGGTCTTTATCAATTATTTGGTGTACTTGTAGCACATTTTGATATAAATTAAATTCAAATCAATGTGTGGCCATTGTTCAAATTTTTCTCACTGTAAAATAAAATAATAAACTAATGTTTAACTGGTTATGTAAATTAATTGTTACCTAAGTTAGTTTTAGTTCCTTTATGTACATTGATCTATGAATTTTTCTATAAATTCTCATGTTTATGCAGTCCATTCATTTATTTTATTTTTACGTTCATCTTATGCCAGTACAAAAGTAATTACTTGCTTTTACTAATTTGATTTGTTTCACAAACGAATGTATTTATTTAAAGTATTCCATCGGGCAAAATTAATTATGATTCTAGAAATCCTCATCTTTATTTAATTCATACATTTATTTTTGTCTTACGTACATCCACATGTTCATTGCAACAAAAAAAAATTATCCGTCAAATTTTCGAGTTTTGAAATGCAAATTGCACACATCCAACAATAAATCACTCATTTGCTTTTCACCATTACCCAAAAATGCATTTAGTTACAGCTGCACTTATTCAAATCTTTAAAACTAGATTAGGCCAGTAAAAGAATTGATAAATTTAATTTTAGGTTTACACATTGCATCCATATTTAACAATTACTCACATAGTCAAGCTCTGTTCAATTCTGATTACATTTAGACTGCCTTACCTAATTGCGCACAGTAATAATAATCAAGAAAACGTCTAGTTAATCATTTTGAAAAGAAGCACAAAAAGCTCCATCAGAGCCCTCGGATTCTCACACAAGCGTAAACTCTCACTGGACTCCATCAGCTTTTCAGGATGCTTCTTGGCGTACCTTTCCAAAAAAAACATTTTGAAACGATACAATTAAGCACCGATTAAGTAAATCGATGGAATCAAAGCAAACTGAGTGTATTCACGAACCATTTCAGAACCTCCCAACACTTTTCCTCAGCTTGGGCTAAATCCTTTCCCGCATTTTTCGAAAAGAAGTACAACCTGACTGCCACATCCGCAGAGAACCAGGAACACGGCATGGACCAAATTAAGTGAAGTAACATGTTCATCAAGTCCTTCATCACATACTTATCGGCAAGCTGCAACAATTCCAAAGCCATCTCACTACTGTCCAATGAGGCCTCCAGGTTCCGCCGATAAGCAAACTCAATTACAGCACGAACACAAGCTTCAGAAAAGTCAACAATTTTCAAAGTGCCCTCCTTCGCCTCCAACATGTCCGTTCGGAACATTGCCGCAAACACCGGACTCATTTCTGATTATTAAATATTTAAGATTTTTAAATATCTCACGTTCAATAAATAAGTAAAACAAATTATAAATTGTAACAGATATTTACCAGACAAAATTGACTTGTGGCACTTGATAGCTTTGTCCTTATCATTACTTCCACCAACAAAGATAACCATGTCAGTAGCAGTGTCAAGTTGAGTAGCCAATGGACCTCTCCCGAAACGCCTCTTGTACAGTTCAGTAACAGCAGCAACGTCCACTCGTACATTTAATGGCAGGTCTCCACAAAACGTGACTGCTCTATCTCTCCACTGATTCCACCAAATCCCTTCCAGAAAATGAAGGTTGGTCATTTCTAACGTTACCGATGTTTCCTCATTTCGCTTAAGCATCAAACCTGGTTGACAAACAAAATTATACTAAATAGTCATTAACTAATCATTTTATATCTTTTTAAATCCAAATTAAAAATTAAGTGATAACCTCTCTCAAAGAAAGCTAATATATATTCATTTTCCGCCAATAATTCGTTCCGAAAGTTGTTGATACTCAAACTAAACTCAAATGAATTTGGGGGAGGGTCTCCTGTAACTTGTGAAACTCTTCAAACATGTCAATCTCAACCTCAACGTCCCTGGCGTCACTCAATTTTGTTTCCATCGTCAGTCTTCCAGTGTTGGATGAAGTCATAGTGAAATGAGTTGTTACAGGAACGGGTGGGCTCCTCCTGATGTAAAAAATAATTTTTATTTTAGTTAAAATCTTCCAATTGGTCACATTTAAATGAATAAAAAAAAGAATCCAAGAACAAAACTTACATTTTTAGTTCCTCTGCCATATCAGAGTTACCGAAGAGTAAATCAATGGAAATCTCCTGGGAAGGCGTCCAATCAAAGTAGGCGTCATCGCCGTCATCACAACGAGGAGCACTATCTTCATCAATCACAGGGTTAAACGTCAGATTAACCTGACGTGAAGATTTAATTATCGGGGTATCGTAATATGCTGGATTCATAAAACCGTCACTGAAATCAAAGTTAAAATATTCTAGAGGCATTGGCAATCAGGTTGAATTCCATTTTAAAGCTTTTTATCTCTTAGTTTTGCTCGTTAGAATATTTAAATTTGCAAGCCAAAATTTCAATTTAATATTATAACTTAAACTTTCAATTAAAGTAATGAGAAATGCAAAAGAAGCGACAGTCAACATCACATGTTGCAATGCAGCGTATTTAATCAGCTGGTCAGACTGTTTGCATTTTAGAATTAAAAACAGGAAGAATCGAGTTTGCCGCCGAATGTAGGTTAGAATTTCTACCTGCCAATAGCATTTAAGCAACTCGATCTCCTCTGAACAGGTGAACTAGCAAGCAAGCAAACTAAAAAAAGTGAAAATTACAAAGTGCATATCTGTTAATTCAAGACAGCCGATGGGAATTATTTGGTGTCCTCTTTATTTGATGCTGTACAGCTGTTCATTACAATAATCAGAAATTTAGGTCGAATTAAGGCAACGGTATTTCATACTACATCATTCCGTAGTACATCATTCCATACTACATCCACTTCTTTAAT
>JAQFZG010005330.1:0-10489 GCA_034695465.1 Entomobrya nicoleti
TCAATTGACACCACTACTGCTATTAAACCTTTATCGATATTTTTATTAACAAATTCACTAACAGCAAGCATGGCAATCTCTGTGGAGTGGGACTTTCTTCCTCCGAATTGGCTAGGTGTCATGATATTATTACCTTCCAAAAACGATGACAAGTTTTCGTGATAAATTTTTTCCATTAGCAGTAACAGGTTAGATGTTAACGCAATTGGTCTAAAATCGGGGGGCTGACAGGCGTTTTCAACTTTTGGTATAGGAACTATCCTAGCTATTTTCAAAATATTGGGAATTTCTCCGGTTACGAATGAATTTTTGATCATTTTTAGCAAAGAGCTGTGCAGGTTTGGATTCGGCATCAGTTTATCTAAAAAGAATTTACTGATGCCAGTCGTATCACAAGATTTTGATAATTTTTTCCTGACGGTCCTCCATGCCTTGAACATTTCGCTGTGGGTAACGTTGTTGACACAAAATAAAAATTCGTTCCGTTCCACTTGAGCATTGCTATCAACTGTATCCTCAATTAATACTCCTGGTGGAAAGCCCATTTCGCAGTAGTAGTTGTTTATTGCATCTGGACAAACACCTTCACCCAATTGTCCATTTTTCTTGAATTTCATATTGAATGTAGACGAGAATGTTTCCCATAACCCATTTCGTTTCACTTCATTCTGGATCCGTTGTTTGAAATCCTCCTGGATAGACTTATTTATAAATTTCTTGTACTGTTTGAGTTTTTCTTTGTGCCAAAGGCAACCCGTCATCTTCCAGTTTCGGTGATGATAATTTTTGATCAATAACAACCGTTTTTTTAAGTTAAGACGGTCTAAAAAATTACTTCAAAAAATCTAGTAGTTTTCCAAAATTTTCAACTTTAGTTTGACTATTTTGTCGCCGTACTGTCGAGTGGAAAATTTTGCTTTTAAAAATAATATCACATGTTATGACTTCTACTACAACTACTTCACGATGTTATTTAATTAATTCGTCAATTTTTAACTTGCCAAACAGTGGTCATGCATCAGAATACTATCAAGTCAACAACTTGGATGAGCAATACAAAATTTCTAAATTTGGTATTAGAAAAGTTCTTCTACGCTAATTTCACTACCTCATTCAATATTGTTTACGTCTTCTTACTACCGATGACTTGAATTATGTTAAGTTTTACTCCTTGTAAATTTTCAATATGTATGTTCTCTTATAAAAAAAATTAGTTTAATATTGGAGCGTCAAGTTAACTATTCACTTATTTATTCGTAAAGTCCATCAACATTTTATTTCCTCTAAAGTTTTATAATAATTTAGTAAGTTTGTTGATTATAGTTTATTGAAAGGTCTAATGTAACTATCTCTAATCAATCACATAAATTATTTAAGCCTAAACTAATCACAACTTGATCTCGAAGTGACTTTGTCGTTATAATTGTTTACCTGTAAAACACAATGATTCCATGATAAATTGTAATAAACCATTGTACAAACGAAAAACTATAATTAAATAAACAAGCCTTTGACTTATTAAACCAGAAAATTTAGTTGTAAATACAAGCTGTACTAAAATTCTTGGTCAACAAAGTCTCCTTCTTAAATACACTTATTTCCCCCCTGAAACTAGCAAAATTTGAACCGCCGAGTTAACAGCCCAATCAAGACATCGTAACGGAGTATATTTTTCTAGAAAGTTGTTCTCGCCAAATTGAATATTAACTTTGCCACTAGATCTCAAAGATTGTCTAATCCATACTATCTTTTCTCTACATATTTGTCTTGCTTCTAATTTGCATACATCTTTTAAATACTTTTCACGCTTTGAGCTAACCGATACCATTCCACCAAAAACTAGGACAAGTTCAATTGTGCAATTAGTTACCTACATACCACAAGTAAGAAATACCAAAACACTGGTCTTTTGTTGAGCTCCATGTAAACTTGAGACCAAGAATGCTGGACTAATATATACGCTAAGTGTTCCACAGGCCATAACAGCTCCTAATGCAACTTTCTTTGTTTCGTTATATAATGTATTTAATATTTGGAGTTGTCTGTACGTACTTAAGTTACTGTATACGTTTTGGTTGCGCTTAAGTTGCATTTCTATATATTTAATGAATTCTTGTTGTATGATCGGGCTAAGCATATAGCATACAGTAATCATAAATGCAGCACAACTGCCGCCTAGATTCCACATGCATATATTTACAATAAAAGTAAATGTCTTAGCAATATTTCCATATACTACACGTAGAACATCTGAACTACCTTTATTAACATTGCTATAGCATTCCTCTAGAAGAAAATAACCAACTAATGAGGATTTGCATGGGTTTTTCAATTGAAATCCGAAAACCAAAATTGGACCAAAAACGTTTCCCGAAAATAATAAAATTGGAACAGCTAATAGGTTGAATTTCACTTTATAAGTAGTTAGTCCAGTAGTTGAAAGTGTATTATCAGAAATTCGTTTACTGATATCCAATATATTGTTGAGAAAGTGTCCGAATAGTGGACCATGCACTCTGATAATGTGAAGGATTATTGAAGTACTTATAAGTATTAGAAAGGTTAGCCATCCAAATAATTTATCAAATGGAGTTGGTTCTCGGTTAAATAGTTTTGTTGATGAAAGCAAGCATTGGAAAAGTTGTAGGACAACTAATACTGTATTGTGTTTAGTTTCAGGGACAAATGTCAATTCTTTAGAGTTATTCGAAGGATTAGGACGAAGTGGTATACTTTTTAATAATTTTGCTTGCTTTGTTGATAATGTGAAAATGAATTTTTTGTCGAGATTCTGTTATAAAATATTTTTCATTTTTATACTATGATTATGCCATAGTTTGGATAGAGATTCACAAAAATGAAGCACTTTCTTAGAAATGAAGTTAAGACTTGGAATTTGAAAACTTATGGAATGAAAAGATAGGCAACTGATATTAAAAGAAGTTGACGTCATGTTGGTTTTAAACTTTTTAAATTGGGGTATTGTTGCCGTACGTCTTGCAAATAAACTTTTTTTTTATTGTTTTTCGAACAACCGTTAACCAATATACAACAATTGGTCACATATTGTAACAAGTAATGTCAAATTGCTAAATACGAATTAGAAAGTCCAAATATTTGCAAAATGACAAAACTACAAGATGGGAGAGAAATCAAATACAAAACCAAATTGACGGTTTAATACGTTTTTACTTCAGGTTGACATATTATTCAACTTATTACGTCTCACAACAATTCTCTGTTGCTTAAAAACAAACATTCAATTATGGCTAACTTCCAATATTCTGCAAACATGTTAAAATAAGTTCAATTATGATTTCTGTTGTTCTTAAAACGTTATCTGTTTTTATAGACATTAAGTCTTTTTTGACATGTATTGTTAAACCACTTTATACATTTTAAATTTATGTATAATATTGTGTTAATCCAGCTAGTGTGGTTCCTTATACTAGTATTAATACTACGTTTCTTACATGTCTACGTAAAATTAGAATAAGTCGCATTTGCTCGGTTTAAATGTTTACCGAAACACCTGACGAAATTTAATTTGACCTAAGATTATTGTGATACCGGTTGTCAAACATTTAATTAAAATTTTGTACATGTGACATTTAGCAACGTAAAATATGACATATGCTCGGCATATTTTGCATACAATATTTCGACTCAAGAAACTTGTTTTTGTAAACTTCGATCCAATCGAAGTCAGTTATACATGTCCAACAATGTTAATATACTGACCGAAAAAACACTTGTATTCTATTTTAAAGTTTCGGGCTTTTGATCGAATATTGCATATAATATATAGAAACTTTAGTAAAATAGTTTAACTGGAAAACGGGAAACAACACATGAGTAAGACGACTTTCATTTTGCAAAAACAATTTCAGCAGCAAATGCGAAAAAATGGACGGATTTTGGCTTAAAATAGGCAAAGTAAGTGAAAAATAATCCAATCTGAGGATTTGTCCGTGCTTTGTCGGAATCGCATTTTTGAGCATACCTTTAAGAAATACAAGGAACAATGTTCAACCTTAATTGGTAAAAAGTAAAAAAAAATATTTGTCCATAACTAATACAATTTTCACTTTGAAATGATAAAGACAAAAAGAGTTCAAAACTGGTAAATCAGAAAATTGGAAAAACTTCTCTTTTTTTGTAGTAAATTGGCAAGTTCAAAATTTCTTGTAATTACCAATATTTCCTATGTGAGAAACCTTTATAACATTAATTTGTAATTTTATGTAACCACATTGTGCAAAAGTAAACGTCTACACAATCATTACACTATCAATACTTCTTATAAGCCATTTTCCATCAAGCTGAAATTTTCAGCAGTCTTTGATTTAAGAAATGCTTGTGACTTCTGTGAGGGGCATATCATACCCTTTTTATCATTGAGATGCATATTTCGTTTTAATGCTTCATTATTGCTGTATATTATTCATTATGTTGTCGTATGTATAGAAGGCGGTTGACTGTTTAACCAAATTGGTCCCTTAATTTGGTTAACCGGTGAAACGCCCACTGTATCTTTAAGGTCATGTGCTTACAATGGATGTAATACAACCCATCAGCGATATTTTACATGAAATTTATATCGGGGATGCAGTTTTTATGCCGATTCTGATAGTATGTGTCATTTTCTCGAATACGCATGTTTTGAATTATCAGTTGGATATATTTGGAACGCGCGCGCAGTATTTAATTTTGCCCGTTAATTTTAAACGGGCAACGAAGTAAGCGTCGAGAGAAAAGCTAGCCTCTGGTACGCAGTTCGCTGCCAATGCTATAGGCGGGCGCGAGCGCTGAGAGAGGTAAACAATCATAGCTGATAATTCCAAACATGCGCATTCGGGAAAATGACACATACCATCAGAATCAGCATAAAACACTGCACCACCCGATATAAATTTCATGTAAAATTTCGCTGATGGATTGCATTACATCCATTGTTAGTAAATAGGTGAATATGCTGTGTTTAAATCCATATCTAAAATATTTCCGGAAAATATCTCTATACTGTTGTAAACGGAAATTGTTGTTATAAAGAGTGTGTTTAAATAATTTGGCAGACATATTAAATTTATTGGCACAGTTAAGAACGCAGAAGACTGGGTGTACTTAAATGTTAACCAAATGTGATCATATTAAACATGAGTACCTGAAATTAATAAGCGGAAGTTTTTACTTTGATAGGGAACTAACGTGATGAAAAAATTAAGGTACAGACCATGTTCTTATTTCACTTGTAAACATTAAATACAATTTATACCGATATTTCAGACTACATATATTAAGGAATACGTCAAGCCTAATAGTTTGAGCGAGCCATATAACTTTGAAAAATATTCCACGTGGGTAATTAAAATATGTTTTGAAAGTAACACATGCTCAAGTTAGACAGGATGTTGTCTTGGTCAAAACCAGCGCTTAAATGTAGTAACTAATCAAGTTTAAGTTGACCATTTCCTTGTGTTGATTTCCTGTCTCAAATTCCACAAAACCTTTTAGTCTCATTTAAATAACAATCATGCAAACACCTACAATTTTCCATCTCGTAATTTTCCAACAAATAATTACCAACTCGCATTCCAAATCTTCACGACAATATGTGTCCTTTTGTGAATGTCCATATGGAGTCTATAAAAATTTCTCCATGTCTTGTCACTTTTACATGTCCTTTTTTTGCGTGCCCGAAAATACAACTGTAAACCCTACAGAATGGTATGGAGTTACCCTTGAAAGAACCAAACTTCCAAAACCATTTCAAGAAAAGATCCCAAAGTTTCACGAAATCATTTCAAATTTAAATACAATCTTAAAACCTTTCAGCAAATGTTTGACTCATTTAGAGCTTGAGTATAACCAGCCGATTTATTTTCAATCGCCACTTTTGTACCCAGTCATGATAACGTCGAGACAGTACCTTGTTCAAATATGGCCAGCACAGATTCTTCAATGTAATAAAATGAATCGGCATCATATCAACAAAGCAAATTTATATCGCCGTTCAATGAATGATGCCAAACTTGGCGCCAAGTGTTCTTCAGAAAAATTCCATCGACCTGGCACATCAGAAGAAACTGATGAGTATTTTCGTGGTAACTGCACAGAAATAGACTTTCTAGCATTTACCTTAAGTACTCGTCCACTAAATTGTGAGGTACACATTGAAATATATCCCAGACTAGACATTTGGTACTATCGACGAAATGGTAGGCCGTGGTCAAACTTGTTGGATTTTCTGCCAATGTTTTGGGATAAAATCTCAATGATGACTCCGGAAAATTACAGAACAGCTTTGCCTTCACTAGCTCACAACAAATACAACATGATCATTGTTGATCAAGCCCAACTTAACGTTTGGAGTAGGGAGAGAATCGAGCTTGGAACTCTATACGAAAGCTTTTCATACCCATTCGGTTATAATCTGATACAAATGTGGACTCATCGAACTCTTCAAATTCCATTTTACCTTGAATCCAGAATATCACACATGTCGGACACCATTCCATTGATTGCTTCTACTATACCAACTCAAATATCAGATGGATCCAGTAAAATCATTAAAATTTCTACGGCCGTTATAACCAAAAACTGTTCGGAATTTGTGCAAATTAACCCATTGCAAATATTAAAGACCAAGTTTGACCTGGACAATCTAATAAGGATTTGGGAAGATTTAGTGAAGTCTGAGTATAGTCAATGGAAATATGGATCCGGTGGTGGTATAATCCAAAACTTGGAACATGTAAGTCTTCATCCCATGTTAAAACATTTACTACCATGCAAAATGCATCCCAATTCAAACATATTAAAAGATCGTCCATTAGCACGAATATCGAAAGAACATTCCTTAGATGCACTGCTATTTTACGGACAAAGTCTACTTTGGGATGCGATCTTAGGCAATCGTTCATCAAAAGATATGGACTGTCTAAGCTTTGTCGAAAACGCCAAGCAAACATGTGGTCAACCGATAATATTCGTAGAACATCATTACCAAAATATAAAAAGCCATTTAAATCCCTATTATCCCGTTTCAATTTCAGTTGCATCCGAAAGATACAAATTTGTAAGTTGTGCAACTCCGCAGCTCTCATCAATAAATTTCAAAGCCTTGATTGCCAGTTTTGATGATCTGATTTGGCTGCTGGTTCTGGCTACAATTATAATGGTTCCCGGATTTTGCTCAATTGTGACGACTTACATCCACCCAAAAACTATAAATTTTTACCAAAGTTGCAAAACTAAGAGTTTACATCAACAAAACTTCAGAAGGAACTTTCTTATGGAGCTTTGGGCGCCATTTAAATGTATTGTAGAGCAAGGCGATCCATTTTCGAGTACAACTATTAACATCAAAGCATTGCGATGGGTTGTGGGAGCAACACTACTTGCATCGGTTGTACTAAGCAATGCATACAAAAACGACAACGTGTATATTCTAATATCTTCCGTTTTGCCGATACCTTGGGATTATTTGAGTCAATTGGTAAATGAAAAATTCACTATTTATATAACAGCCTCAATGACCGATTCCTCAATTTATTGTGAAATGCCAGACAAAAGTCCAATGTACACTTTAGATTATTATAGACGCAAAAGAAGCTTAAATACGCCAAATAAACTTGACAAGTTCACTTGTAAACTGAACTATTCGTCGTCCCATATTTTTACGTATTCTAATACAAGTCTCAAGTATGATTATGTCGATTATCTTGCCAAGTATCCGGACGATGAATTCACTTTTTCAATGACAATTTTAACTGCTTTGGAACAATTTGCGAGGAATATTGAACTCAAGACTGAAAACTATACGGATACAATTCCGTTTTATTCACTGCTAAGTGAAAGCTCCAGATTATTGCCGGTGTCACAAAATCAGTTGGAAAAATACGCTGCTGCTTTAAGCTCTCGGGATTTATATGAAGTCGAACGATCTGTGTTAGCACTAAATATTTTTTTAGAGGATCAACAAAACAAGGTCTATGAGGAATTAATGAAGTGTAATCGATCAGCGTTTATCACAACGGAGTTAAATGCTCAAGAGTTATCGGCTGAATTGGTAAATCGGGGACGGATTCATAATAGTGTTGGCAAGGAAACCTTGTTGGAAAGGAGAGTAGGATTTTACTTTTTGGGACTAGTGCCCAAACCCACATTCTTTAATAAATTGCAAGGAGCAATAAACTCTGGCATTTGGGAACGATGGGATAGTTTAATTGCTAACCATGTGTCTAAAACTCGATTGGGTCTTAAATGGAAATATCACGATACAGTCAATACATCGCAGGTAAGTTCGAATACTGATCGTATTGGAGGTTTAAAGACGCCTACAATGTCAGGAAACATAATTGCTATATTCGCATTATTGTTGGGTGGTTTTGTTTTGGCATCTTTGGTGGCCGTTTTTGAACATTGGATGGGAATTATCCAGTTTTTTGTTGTAACTGGTGTATATTTATATAAATGCTGTAAGAAATATTTTAGAAAATAATTAATTTATCGATAAACAGTTAATGTGGTAATAGAAGCAAGTTTTTGGCTTAAGCATCACTTTATTTGTTTGTTAACTGCATGACTTTTTGTGGGATTTATAGGCATGTGTAAAGTGTAGTGTACCACAAGTACTGTTAGAATGCTAAATTACCATTACTGTAAGTATTATATAACTACCCGTGCATGAATGACAAGTAAATCATACAAGATTAAAAATAAAATACAGGCCTGATTTGTGGTAGATGGGTTTATCGAAGTCACTGTTAAAACTAACTACGACATTATTTATTAAATATCACGATCTACATATGGTATAATATTTGATTTATAAAACTTACTTAAGACGTAAACAAATGGGATATATTTTCATTTTTTGTTGCTGCTGGCCGAAAGCATGGCCATTGTCATGTTAAATTTTTTGCATAAAAGTATTTAAGAGCTCGGAACAATCCGAAGTTGCTCATATTTTCCAAATAGTGCAAAAAACTGCTCACATATTGTACAATTACGAAAGCAAACTTCAAAATGTTCATTGCTTTATTTAGGGAAACTGAGAAACAAAAATAACCTGGTAGCCACCAAATACCAAAATACACCACCAAAATGGGGGAAACCAGATCAAATTTCGCGACTATAACACATTCGACCGTTCGAAGCTCATTGATATTGCTAAGTAACTATATTACACATATTGGGCATATTTAAATTTTTTAAAGGGTTCAACAACAATGGAATTTAACGTTAAATTTGTAATTTAAGTTTCGATTTAAATTTGTAAGCTTAAGAATTGTACTCCGAGAATTCCATGTCATATTATACTTGAAAATGTATTCTTAAAAATAAACTGTGCTCTCATTATTTCTTAAGGATATTTTTCTGATTAGACTTATTCATATTTAGACCTATTTCCTTCCTGACACGAGCAAAATTTGAACGGCAATATTTACAGCATAATCAAGGCATCTCAATGGAGTAAGATTTTCCAAAAAATTGTCCTCCCCAAACTGAATTTTAACTTTGGCACACGATCTACAAAATTTTCTAGTCCATATTCTTTTTTCTTTACATATTTGCCTTAATTCTAACTTACTGACGTTTTGTAAATACTTTTCACTTTTTAACCTAACCGCAACCATTCCTCACAAAATTAGCACGAGTGCAATCGTACCATTAACAATAGCTATACCACAAGTTATAACTACCAAAACATTTGACTTTTGTTGAGCTCCATTTAAACTTGACACTAAACATGCTAGACTAATAGATGTACCAAGTATTCCACAGCCCATAACAGCTCCCAAGTTGATTTTCTGTGTTTCGTTGTACACCGTGTTTAATATTTGCAGTTGTCTATACATACTTAATTTACTGTAGATGTTTGGATTACGGTTTAATTGTACTTCCATAAATTGAATAAATTCTCGCTGTATAATAGGACCGATCATGTAGCATACAGTAAGAACAAATGCACTACAACTGGTTCCCAGGTTCCACATGCATATACTTAACATGAACGTAACAGTTTTGGCAATAGTTCTATATATCACTATCAACATATCTAAACTACGAGGATTTATACTATTTGAACATTCATCTAGAAGAAAATAACCAATCAAAGACGATTTACAAGGATTTTTCCAATGTAACCCAAAAACAAAAATTGGACTAAAGAAATTTCCTGAAAACAATATAATTGGAACAGCTAATAGGCTATACTGCTTTTTATATGTATTCATTTCAGAAAGCCTAGATGTATCATCAGTACTTCTTGTACTAATATCCAAAATATTGTTCAGATAGTGTCCCAATAATGTACGATGAACTCTGCTAATGTGAAGGAATATTGAAGTGGTCATAAGTATAAGAAAGGTTAGCCATCCAAATATTTTATCGAATGTAGACTGCTGTCGGTTGAATATTTTTGTTGATGAAAGTATACACTGTAAAAGTTGTAGGGCAACTAATGCTGTGTGTAGAATCGACT
>JAQFZG010005331.1:0-10488 GCA_034695465.1 Entomobrya nicoleti
GGTTTTCCAGTCCACCTTGGAAATCTTCGGGTAAAACCGATGAGAGACTTGGCGACTTTGACCATCTTCCATTAACACCGCACTTGCGATAGCATTTTTAGAATATTAGCATAGAGTTATGCCAGCTTCATTTGCTTTTGTATTTTAATTGTATAGTTTAGACAAAACGTGTTCTATTGATTGTGTTTCTACTGCATAAAATTTAAATTTGTGTGATACTGCAGTTAAATATTCTTCAAGTATAAATCAAAAAATTGTAAAAACTTTAAAACAGAATCGGAAACTGTCGTTGATTATTGGCTCCTCGATGTAATTTCTAGCCTTAACCACTTGAACTGCCTGACTATACTGGTATGTTAAATATTGTACCTTTCTATAAAACATGTTTAACCGTATGATATGATATACGTGCAGTTTAGTATAGTGCGAATTCTACCTTTTATAAAGCACTGGAGCTTTAGACTTGTTTGGGTGTTTAATGATAGAATGAAAAGCCATACTACATTGTATAATTAATTTTTTTCTTAAGTCACTAAAAGCTAGAAATATGGCCATGGAAGAGCTTGTGCAAGCATTTTGCACAATTCGTTATGCATAAAATGTATTTGACAAAGCGAAATTATGACAAATATAACACATAAATCAATAGGACTAAAAACGCCTAAAAAATTAAAGTTTATTTACCTGAATTTTTAGCCCAAGTTTTGCTACCAGCTGGTTTGATTAGTAGTCAAAAGAACTGGAGCATTTCCTAGTTCAATGTCCACAGTTGTGAGACAAATAAGATTCGATTTTTTCAGGTTAAGATTTTTTCCAGACAGGGATTTTTTTAGCTAAAATTAATTTAATTAAAATTCTATCGGCATGGTTGACACATATGCTGAATAAAAAAAAGTTGTGCGTCATCCAAATACTCAAAGCAATAATAAAGTTTGCAAAAGACAAAAACAAGTTAATTAAAACTGTTGCGTAAAATGTTTGCTTGCCTCAGAGTTGATATATACTCTAATTCTATTGGTTTAAACTTACGTCTCATAATTTAGTTGGGTTGAAATCTGCTGAAAACATCTGAAATTATTTTGTTGGAAATCCCGTAAATATTCACGTCCCTACCAGTATAAATGTATATAATGCTGAAATAACATTGTTGCTTACGTGACTACACACTTTTGGCATCGATATAATTTCCACGTGGCTTAACTATCCCCTGACCTGAATAATTGAAACAAATGTATACATTATCTTGACATACAATGTAATTAGCAAAAATTATTTTGTGTGTATTCTTGTTTAAAATTTGGAAATAATAGGCCACTTCGTATTTATTCGAGAAGGAATACGTAAAGAATACTTTGCCTAAACTAATTTTGTAAATTTGTATCTAAAATATTTTTTTTAACATGTTGCTGTCCGGAAATTTCCTGGGAATCCTTATTCAAGCTAATCAAACTTCTCCAACAATAGCTGGTCAGCTATTTACATTCGATGGAAAATCAAGCGAGTTTAAAGTACTTGATGGCCGAGCCAGAATTGGATTCAAGTTGCGTTGTACATTATTTATGTTTGTGGCTGTACTCATGTTTCTACGAATTCTAGACGATCACAAACATCTAACCGGCGACGTATCAAGCAGACAAAAGATGTGTCTCATGATGATCTGTATTTGCATACTTAACGGAGTACGATACCGAGCAAGGGCGCAGTATTCAGAAGAGTACATATTATTTTTCAATGGAGTCATTGAAATCGAGAGAAGCCACTTAAATGGTAATTCCTAACCAAAATAATGAAATCAGTAAATATATCAGTATTAATTTACCTGGAGCTGTTCATTTTTAGGCATCCAATTTCAACCCTCAGCCAAATCCAAAATTGCCAAATACGTTTTCCGCTATACTCGTTTCATTGCCAATTGGATCTTTCCAGTTGCAGTTTTAACTTCTTGAGTTTTCGCTAAATCTATCCCGTTTGACCAAACATGGCTAATTTATCGTTTATTTAAATTCGAAAATAGTGAGATCAGCATACTGTGTGCTTTTGTTGTCAAGGGACTAACATTTATTTTCAACTATATACTATGGGTAATAATTGGAATCCAAGGGTACAGCTTGGTTGTCGAAATACTTGTTGGTGTACTTTCACTAACATTCTGTCAGGAAACGGCACACATGTAAAAAAAATACATTTAAACTAAAAACTTAGTTTTTTTACAAGCGTTGGATCTAATGTGGATTTTTTTAATTATGTAGAACCTTTTTAAAAGCTGTTTACACCAATCGAAAGTTTTTGGAAGCTCAAAACCCTGAAGCAGCTGTATGTTCTGAATTTTTGAGTTTCCGTACTCTTCATATATTTGTGGACAGATAAAATGGGATGATGCGTTCACTTCTATTTCTCTTTATGTTATTGTCCGGCATCATACAAATTATCACAGTTGTAACACTCATTGTTCAAACGCAGCAGAGTTCTCTTGCCACTTATTCATTACCTATTTCGCTAAATTGATTTTTTGCAACTGTGATTGTCGAAACCATTGTTATAATTTTGGTTGTGTATGGATTTGTCGGCGATTTTCACAACGAGTCCAAAATATCAATGGCATGAATAAAGCGGCAAGTTGTGGGAGCTATCAAAGTATTTACAAATGTTTCAAGAAAGGAACGCAGATATCGGGAAGGATTTATTAAGTCTTGTCAAATCGGAAAGATTCAATTTGGGTTGTCAAATTTCATTAAAAAGACAATTCCGCTAACTTTTCAGTTATTTTGTGTGAATCGAATTATTGATATCTTGTTAATTCACTAGGTATTTTCAACGTACGAAGAAGTTAATTGTTCCATAGCAATTTATATTTTATAATAAACCAACTGTCTGGTAGCACAATGAACTTTCAAAAAACGTAACCAACTTTTCTTTAAAGTTATTGTGCTTTTGAGTAAGATTTATGAATGTAACGCATTCTAAAACAATTCGTTTGTGTCACTGTTAAATGATAAAGTTTAATGGAGAAACTGGCGAATTAAAAAAAGAGAATATAGAACAAAGAAATATGTTTTTGGATGTCAACTTCGATCATCTAAGTATGTAAGCAAGTATAACTATCTCAAATGCTCGATAAAAATAAATACGATTGGACATTGTGCATACAGGCTAATATTTCCTATTATAATATCCCTTATAACTTATGAAAAAATTATAACGGGAACAACGAGTGTTTTTAGAAAAGTATTTGATTTAAAAGCGATAGCCCCCGACGTTTCGATTATTTTGAATCCTCTTCAGGGGCAATTATACAATAAGAGAAATAAAATACAGTGAATGTAAATATAAAATCAAATTTTATCTTCAAACATTTTGAAAAATACACTATACTAAAAATTAGGTATCCAGCAGCTACCTTCCTCTTCTTTACGGTACATGATTGTGATTTTATCATTTATCGCATTCTTTATGATGACCGCTTCCATCAATTTTCGTTGTGTGTATCTGTCTTCTGAAAGGATGATTTGTGCTGAATCCTAACCTAATTAAATTTTAATATTATTTTACTCGAACATAAATTACGTACCATTTCCTTCAATTGCAAATACTTGGTTAATTCCATTCACCATTTCAGTTGCCTTGGAATAGATTACGTAAGTCCCAATCTCGAGAGATGCACATGAACCAAGAAATACGCGCATGAAAATTCCCACAACTGTTACTTTTGTTGCAGGTCGAAATAGCTGGATCAAAGGTAAAGTTAAACAAGAGCCCAAACCAATTATAGTGGTTATAAAGATGAGATCTAGTAAAACCAGAATGTATTTTATTTGTAATATTTTGTCCACTAAGAATGTTATTTTTCCCTCTAAAACTTCAATATTTAAAGGGTAAAAATACATGCGGTTAAATAAAAAATTATGAAGTTTGTAACCTTGAGCTATAAGTGGAAAAGCAACGTTGTTTCTCTACATTTTAATCTATTCAAAAAATAAGTTAAGTCAATTTGGGAAAACATCTTATAAATTTGAAGTATTGACTTTCAAATAGCGAATGAACGCGTGTTCGGTTTTGAGAAGAGGAATAACTTGTATTGATTTATGTTTGGTGTAATGAAGCAATAATTTTCAATCGATTTATTGCCTAAAATTAAAAGGCGTTCACGTTCATTTTTGTATTTTTTTAAGAATCGAGTCCTTTTGATTCTGATTTTTTATGAAAACGCTTTCATATGTGCGTGAATACATCATAAGCATATATACTGCTATCCTAAGAAATTATATTATAGTGAGTTAATAAAACTTCAGATTTTATACGAGATAACTAGTTTTAATATCTATGCTTTAATGGATATTTCATAAAAATTGACAGGTATTGACCAAATTATTTTTACGTGGCATTATAGATAGACAAAGATATATTGCATGGCTATGTGGGAATATTTCAACATTAGTTGTTTTTAGTCGTATTGATTTATGTTTTATATTTATTATTATTCCACTTCGTCAAATTCTCTTTATGCATAACCAATTGTGTAAAAAGCTTGCACACGCTCTTGCATGACCATATTTCTAGCTTTTATAACGTAAGAAAGAAATAATTATAAAATGTAGTATGGCTTTTCATTTTACTATTGAACACGTAAACAATACTAAAGTTCTAGTGCTTTATATAAGTTTGGATCCGCTCCATATTAAACCGCACGTCTATCATATCATGGCATACATTTAAAACAATTGTAGAGAGGGGCAATGTTTAACATATCAGTATAGTCCGACAGTTCAGTGGTTAAAGCTACGAACTACATCAAGGAACTAGTAATCAACGACAGCTTTCGATTCTGTTTTAAAGTTTTCAGAAGTTTTCCATTTTTATAAGAATACTAAACTACAATGGGGAAGAAATTTAGATTTGACGCAGTACAAACACAACAAAATCAACCTGAAATCAAAACATTTTGTCTAAAATATAAAATTAAAGCGCCAAAGGAAATCAAGCTGACGTTCTAAATCGAAAATTACGCCCAAGTTCTTGTATTAAATTATTCTAATATTCATTTCGATAGTGCATCGTTTACATTAAAAAAGCAAACCCTCAAAATGTGCAATATCCCGTTACTATGCAACATACAATACAATATTCTACAATAATTGCCCACACTGTTGTTTCGAAATGTTTAATTTAAAAATTGGACACTTTTGAGTCAATTTTTTGATTTATTTGATTTTTGATTAATATATTTCCACAAAAACAATTTAAAGTAGACAATTTCCTAGAGAACGGTTATAGTCTTTGCTATTGCTATCACACTCAACTAGAATTCCTAACATTACAACAAGTTCCCATATTTTGGTAGCTAAGATACGTTCTTGTAAAGTGAACTACAAATATTATATTTTAGCGAGGTACAACACAAAATATCATTATATGCCTATAAATATTTATACTTATCTGCTAAAAAACAAGTCTTGACCAAATTAAATTGCACATAGCGTGTTGGATAGATATCAAAATATCTTACATGATCACTTCAAAAAAAATCTAATTACTTTTAGGAGCTGTAGTAGGAAACCAAAGTGTGGTTTTTCCTTCTACAACTTAACACGTTGATAAACATATTGTTCCAGAAGGCCAGTTATAAAACGTAATCAAGCAATACTTCCGCTTTTCGAGGTAGCTAAACGTTTGACAAAAGGCTGCATATTTGACTACTTAAACAAGTATTGCGTGCTTTAAGCATTGTCAGCACAGGATATTACGTGGTCATTTCATAAGCCATTTAGTTAATTTGAAATGGACTTTGTGGGATATATAATATAAACCCAAACTTTATACTTTGCTGACATCGAATATTGTATGTCTAAAAATAATTAAAGCAGGGCTTCGACATATAACACATCAGAATAGTGACGCAGTTCAGTTGTGGCCGTTGTGCTATTAGTAAAGCAGTTAAATGCGTCGTTGAAAAACTATAACTTAACATCGGAATTCAAATGACGTTACATCTGTTTTGAAGTCGTCGGGTTTAGAGATAATTCAGAAATCAAAAGTTTCAAATAGTGTATATATCAGGAAATCCTACACGCAAATAATAAAACATACTAAAGATCAAAAAATTTGATCGCTAAAGGAATCATAGCTGTCTGGTAAGTAATTGGTATTTTGTAATCCAAACCTTGTTGACTTAAAACCCAATCTACTTAAAAAATACATTCTAGTGATTATAATACTAAGGAATCTAGTGCATTTGCACCAATATAATCATACTCATATTAGGAGAAAGTGAAAAAAGGATTGTACAGAAAACAAAAGAAAATGTGGAAATCATTTCCGATTTTTCTTATGCGAAATATTAATAGTAAAGTGAGGTATATATAAGGAGTAAATATTTGAACATATAGAAGGAGTGACTTGTATAAATATCTTACCTGTCTCATCTGATAAGTTTTTATTTCGTGACCAAATTAACTTGAGTGTAGCGTGTTATGAACATATTGCAGTATATTACATGACCATTTCGGGAGTCTTTTAATTACTTTTTGGATTATAACGTATAACCAGAAGTAAAGCTTTCTCTTGTGTAACTAAACAAATTGGAAATCCCGAAGTTTCAGAAAGCCAAATATAACACTAATACATACAACACATGAGCATAGCGAAGTACCTCACTGTTTGACAAAGGACTTATGAGCAAACTAAGTACTACAAATATCGAGGTTTATCGAGAAATTTTAAAGCTGGATTTTTTTATCAGAAGGCACTGTTCTAAGCAGATAGAATTAAGATCAGTATCTTTACTGGAGCATAAGCAAATATTATATGCAAGTCGTAATATTCATGCCGCAAAAATTCTTTTCGTACTGAATTAAAATCAAAACAAAGTATATATTGACTTTGGAAATTTTAAGCTTACCGTATTTTTTTACAAGTGACATAACGATAGGATAAAGGACAAATCAAATATGAGGATTCACAAACCATCGTTTTGGGTTTATTTTGCAATTTTAAGCCATTTTTCTTTAAACTTATCCGCATCTGAAGCAGAAAAGTATTTTGTTTATTTGAACTACACAACAATCACAAAAGTACTAAATTCGTCAGCTTTATTATACGATAAAAATCAAACAGAGTTATCGTATGGTGACTTGCGCACGAATCCGTATGTGATCGATTATACAAACCAGCCTTCTTCAGCAACAGCATCGCCTCAACCACCCAAAGATTTAAAAGATTTGTACTTTACACTAAAACATTTTATCAACAGTAATTGCTTAATTGTAATAAACAACTTTGAAGGCATTAATATAAACCCAGAGATTTCATATCCTGTAATTCTTAGAAAATTTGATCTAGCCCTATATAATATAAAATACATTGATCCATGGGATAATAAAACAGAAAAGGAAACTGAGTTAGAGTTAATGTGGATCCCGGAAAACGTAATTCAACAGCTAAATGGACAATTTTCCCGCTTTGCTGAATGGGAGGATACATCCTTCCAATTTAAACATGATTGCTCATTTGCAAAATATTTTAGGCCAATTACGCAGTCACACTCTAAATTTCATCCGGTTGCTACTAGTTTCTGCGTTGAGTTGGATTTGCAAAGCTTTTTGGCATCGTCGAAACCTTGGCAGTGCAGAGTTCAAGTGGACTTATTTATGCCTGACAAATTGCTTCATTTGGGAAAATACACAAATATATTTAAGCATGAAGAAGATTTTCGTACTTTGCCTAGTTTAAGGCCACCTGTTCATATTTTAATACAGGACAAAAATACTGTCCAAGAGAATGATTTACTTTTGCTGGCTGGTTGGAGTATCAAGAGGAGTAAAAGGTTCAATCAACATTATAATATTCAATATAGGATCGTAAATGATGTTCAAATTACTGCTCAAGTAAGCTGCAAACCAAATTCTTATCCGAAAATATTTAGTAGTTTGCAGTGCAACATAGCAACATCGAATATTATCTACCCTTGCTTTGAATGTAAGAACTATTTGACGGTTATACCAATGAACCCCCACCAAATGTCGTTTGCCTCTATTGAATTCGTTGAAAGATCGCAAAGATTTGTTGCGTATCCATGGGAGCGTAGCAGGTTTAAAGTCAAAACACAGGTAAATCTTGCAGCAGAGATTGGTTTCGCCTTGAGAGATCCCACTAAACCAGTGGATTTTCCACTCGAACAACTTCGCAAATTTAAGTTGAAATTTTCAGAAAAAATTAGTCTCCTTGCATTTGGTTACGCATCGCTTTTTAAATATTTGATTGGAAACGAAAGCAAAACAGGATTTGACACTTTTTCTAACGAAGATTACGAACGTTTGAGGAATTTAATTAGACCATATAATATTAAGGAATCTATTAAAAATGGACACTATAACGTATTCAAAATAGTAAATAAATTTAGTAAAGTTGATTTTGTTAGTTGTGGGTCAAAAGGAATCGAAGCCTTCCCATTCGGTCAGTTTCTATCTGTTTTTGAATGGCATGTTTGGCTTTGTCTGGTTATATTAGTAGCATTGCTATCCCCTGGCCTAATTAAGCTTAATAAGTTGGTGTCCAGGCACTATTCTCTGTCAAGCAGTGTTTTGAGCATAACTAAAGTTTTGCTTGAGCAAGGAGACCCTTTCCCAGACAACTTTGATAAGCTACAAAAGGTTAGATTTGTGTTGAGTGGAATATTTCTAGGAGGCTTGGTAATTAGTAATGCTTTTAAAAGTGAAAACGTAACCAAAATAGTGATGCCCAGGGAACATTTATCGTATGATAATGTTGACGAACTAATGCAGATAACTTTGAAATTTACAGTAGGATTGCATCTTTTACTTATCGTTATGGAAGTTTTCGTTATGTTGAAAGCCACACAAGACATCTTATTTCAAAGAAGTTTATGTCTATCACCGTAACAGCAACGACTCAACTTCGCAAAATTTCATCACATGAAAAAATTACCAAAGTTTTAGATAATTCGGGAATGCATCCTATGGTGATTGAAGCTCTATTCGAACCACCACGCTATTTTAATGATTTTGAAAGAGTGGGGCTGATTCATAATGATGTTAACTTACCAGAAATGTTTAGGGGAAAGTATATAGGGGACGTTTTTCGCAGAAAGGAGAAAAACATAATTGCAAATAGTCTAAAAAATTGTAGTAAAACAGCATGGGCACTTCCGAACTATTTGGCTCAAAGTACTCGAAGATACTTGAAAACTTTTGACTTGCATTCTGATGTGATCAATTCATCATTTTCTGAATCAATAATTCAGCTTGATTTTGAACATTCGTACGTTCCCTCATCAATACTTCAGCATCATTCCCGAATAGCTACAACTGGATTGTTTGAATGGTGGCCTAAATTTCTAAATAGATCAGATCTCGACCAGGGTAGGGAAAGTAGTCCGCCTACGAAACCAAATATGAGGGGAAACATACTTGTTATATTTGTTTTTCTTGGGGGTGGGATTTGTGCGGCTGTAGCATGCATGACTTTGGAATTATTTTTACATAGTGTTCTAAGTAAGTTTAAGAAGATGTTTATAATTTGTAGGGATACACTTAAAAATGGCATCTCAAAATGCGTCAACAGAAAACCCAAATGTAACAATAATGTCATAGTAATTAATATAAAATCATTTGAAATGGTGCCGTAGAGTTGCAATTTGAAACATACTATTAATACATAAAAATGTGAGGACGTAAATGTCTTAGAACAAAAATTCTGAAATCTGTCTTGTTTAGTTTTAAACTAATGCAATTGTTATTGTTGTTATTCAATCCAAAAACATGTAGCTGTTTAAATGTTTTTCGGATACTCACAAAACAATCTTTATATTTTATGAGTAAATAAATAAAAGAATAAAACGAGTGTTAAGGAGTAAAACGTTTCAATATGATTTCCCGACGATTGGACTTGATCTCAAGTCCTCCTCAGGGGATTGATTTAAACGTAAAATGTAAAATTTACGTAAATGTTTTATATTGTAACAAGAATTTAATGATAGTATTAAAATCTTTAACTAAAAAGAAATCAACTCTAGGTAAATATCCGTTTTTGTTTATTGCACTATATTCCGACATTAATTTTGCCGTAGTTGCAAATCTTTCCTTTTGCAAATTGTCCTACCATTACCTAAACTTGCAAATCATAGGAATTTTTTAATCGCAGCTAAAATGAATTTTTTCAATAAGTTGTGTCTTGAAATAATTTGTTGATTCCAGTATGATAATGTAAGTAGTAGAAAAGATTTATAATGGATTAAACCAATATAGGCTACTTTTGAATCAAGTTTGATGATGATGGGTGCGCATGTAAGATGGGGATGAGAACGTGAATATTCTAGATGGGGTAGAGAGCTAGAGTGAGAGCAAAGCATTGACTGGAGACCCTGTTCGTTTGAGCAACTACGAAATAACTCAATAAGAATAAACCCGCTGTAAGAGCGATCATAACGACGTAGCTGAAACAATGCGACTTATAACGACGCTAGTGATAGTCATT
>JAQFZG010005332.1:0-10485 GCA_034695465.1 Entomobrya nicoleti
GTCAGGTGTCAGCTAACTTGAATGAAAGAGACAATTTCATTAGATTACATTTAAATTGCATTTTAGGGACAACCCTTTTTTTCAAACCTAAATTGAATATTAAGTAGTACAAGTAAAATAAAATAAATGAAATTGAAAATTGATCATTAAATCTGTAACGAAGTTCCTAGAGTCCCATTAAATATTTATGCTTTACTATTTCCTTCCTGTGATAAAAATAGATACATGATTTAAATACACAAGTCATCTAAATCGTGTGAAAACCAAAAGAGAGAATGACTTTGATGAAATTTTTTAAGCACAACTCATCTTTATATATTTAAGTGACAAATTTTTACAGTTTGCACTTTGCATGCATGTACATCATCTTCTTCTATTCCCATTCTTCTAAAAAATAAATATTAAGCGTGGGAGTTAGATACACCCTAACAATAACAAGTCACATCACACTTGCAAGCCAACACGTATGATGATACTTTGATGATTGTATGTTATTAACCCTAAATATATAATATAATAATGAGGATGACTATTCCATTCTTTAAAAAATAAAATTCTAAATGCACATCATGATGAGTAGATGCACCATTCTCTCACTCACCCTGTCTAACAATAGTTATTACACCGATTGCGATTGTTAAGCCATTTCGTATTTTTTTCCATTGTATTCCACATCTCATCCTTATTATTATCATCACTCATTCTCACTCTCTCATGGTTGGCATTGTTTGATTGTTTTGCTAATATTCCCTCTAATTCCAAAAGCGAAACAAAGAGGAAGAAATAAAAAAATAAATAGCTATTGACTTTTTGGAGAGTTGTCCTCACTCCAAAAACTTATTTCTTTCCTTATCTATCTCACACAGCAAAAAAAAGATTTCACATTGTCATCAACCAACAATCAAACCATTGTTATAATTTTACTACCAAACTTACCACTTGGTTAGGATTAAAAAATGAATGAATGAAAAGGAACCCAAAATTTCAACATTTTTGTTTTTATCAAGTTACCCCGTGAAAAGCAACAGTTGATTGAAGAAAACTCTTCAAAAAAATATAACTTTCACTTTTAATCCTCTTTTTTCAAATTATATTTCTTTTTTCATTTAATTTTATTTTGCCACATAAGCCAGTTTGAAAATTTATATGTTGGGGCCGGCGGGCGTGGTTAGAATTTTTACTGCAACACAAAATATATATATTGCGTTGTTTTTTTTCTTCATGACAGTTCAAAGATGCAATCCACACACTTGCACGTTGATTTGTGTTAATATAAAAATATGATGCATTGTATATAAACCTGATAAAGTCAGAGAGTAAAAATCTCATCTCGTATTTCTCGTATCTGCCTTTCAAGACCTGACCAGGAGGACCAGGACAGTCGAACCAGATTACCATAAAGATTTGTCCAGTTTTTTTTTTAAAGTTTTCGCAGACTATCAACAATGCAGACAGACAGACTTACAAAATAGGTAGTGTTGTTGGTAATGACGACCAGACTTTCTGATTGCTGATTGTGTGAATACTTTGTACTTGTAAGGAAGCAGCCTTATCGAAATGGCCCCTTTTTAAAAAACATTTTCATAATAGCTTTTTTTTTGCTAAAATGTCAGACAAGTCAGTATTCACAATATCAACCGCACACAATTTACATTTGAATACAAAGTTGTCTTGTACTCTTTAAAAAATCAAGCTCCAATTCAAAAACTGAAAGGATCCCAAAAAAAGACTTTGAAATGATCTACATATTTTTGCTGGACTTATTTTTTTTAAAGAATAGAATATTTTAAATGAATAAATTTATGCATAATAATATAATTTATTACTTATTGCTCCTCCATCCACCATTTATATTATTATTTGTACCATACATAAAAAAAACAATCAACAGAGCAACAAAACAATAGACAAATTCACTTACGAGACCACCACAGAGTGACCACCATTACAACATGTCAATAGACAATCTGTATATTTTTTAAAGGGAAATGAGAGCTGGCCACCCTGAAAGAAAAGAAAAGACATGGGAAAAATTATTGAATGAAAAGTGAAGAAAAAGGTGGTGGTGGGTGATGATGTCGATGTCATGATGATATGATTTCCACGTTGTTTTGGTGTACACGTAAATACACAGTTTTTGTCGCCTAATTAGCTAATGGCCTTGTAATCAAAACCTCCTCTTTTTTCATCTTGAGTAAATATTTTTCCCATGCATTGTTTTTATTTTATTAATTTTTTCAATCATAATAGTCCATTATAAAAAAAACCATGTGTGGAATCATCAGAAATATTTTATTACTTGTTTGTTTTTTTAAAATAAATAAAAGAATTTTAGCAGCGGCGGCGGCTGCGGCTCGGCTGGTATTTTCTTTGAAATTATTATGATGAGTGGGGGATATGGATATGGTGAGGAGTGAATGAGTGAATTAAATTAGCCTAAATAAGCGGCTGTTGTAAAAAAAACAATGAGCCGACTAACTTTCGCTCTCATTTTTTTATATTTGTGTGAGAAAAAAAAATGACCGCACAAAATATCAGCACCATTTTTGGTGCAAGTGTGGGAAAGAAGGTGGGGATGATAATCATGAAGGTCAAGTGACCTTTGACATTGTCGGTTCTTTTGTGTGTGTGTTCCCCACACACACAAGCAGTCATACAAAGAAATAAGTACTACTACATTTTACTTTTTTGAGAAGAAGCCGCTAAGTATCACTGTAATAATAATGGATGATATTTACACGCTTGTGAAATGAACGCTGGAATTAAAGGATTATTACAAAAAAGCATTTTCTCGCTCTCCAGCAATTAATTTTTTTTTGGAGAAAACTATAAAGCGCCACCAGACAACAATTATCATTAATAAAACCCTATTTAATTACTAAACCGTTTTTTTTACTAGTGTAAAGGGTAAAGTATGAAAAGGAAATGTGTACAAAGTGGAAAGATTTAAACCGCAAAATTCTTCTTGAGGGCATTGGATTTTTTTTAAATCTCAAAAAGAAAAATGAGATGCCGCTGCGCTGCTGAAGATGATGCTGCTTGTTGAATGCGCATCTTTTTTCTTAAAAAGGATTGTTTCCAAAGTGAAATTACAAATTAAGCATATTTATTGCTTGTAATGAGCACACATATCATATTATCTTCTTTTTTTAAACGGTACATGAGTCTGTTTTTTTTTGTCTTGAAAGATATCCTTACTAATTTTTCATTTTTTGAATACATTTGACATTTATTCAGTTTTTTCTTTAATGTTACTTACCTCTGCTGTATAGCAGTATAAAAAAAATTGCAGAAAAAATTTAAATAATCATAATAATCTTTTCATATTTCAAACTTTATTATGTCATGTAAGACAAAAGAGTACAGACTTTATATTCTTTTGGGTAAAAACAATTATTTTATTATGCACAGCAGCGTAATAAATTTGCTTCTTGTCTGCTTCTCAAATTTATTGTATTTATTCAGTTTTTTTAAGAATAAGAATTTAAAATATATGCAAGAATTTTTTTCTGTACAAAGCAAAGTAACTACTGCTTCTTCTTCAATATTGTGTTGATTTTTTTTTCATTCAGATTATAAAAAGGGTTGAGAGGCCGCTCTCAATTTCCATTCCCCCTTCTTTTCCAAGTGTGGTCAACAAGCTATGAATGATAATCAGAAGACAAGGCTTGACTTTTGTCTGTTGAGAGACTTAAGTGGAATCATAGACGACTGACTAATTAAACAACCTTTTGTTCTTCTCATCATCATCATCATCGCCATTCCCAAAAAAAAATTATTATTATAATGCTAATATGAGGATGACTCTGCAATTGTTTGTTGTACTCACTTTTGCCACCGACCAGAAGATGAATCAAAATACAAAATGTTATAGGTTGAACCTACATTAAAAATATATACCTACTTGGATGGCATTTTCTATCATTGTTATTTTTTTTGAATGGAGTGAAAAATAAATAAATGGAGTCTCTTGATCTGTTGATGATGTGATGATGAGGGATGAAAAAAATAGAATGAATTAGTCAGAGAATAGCTTATTCATTGATTAATATTTTTTCTTGGAGAAAAAAGAGGAAAACAATGATAGGAAGTAAAAGGGTTCATTGTTGATTGTAAATTGTGATTTGATTGTATTTAAAAAATGGGTACCATTGTTTTAACTAATGTTTTTGGGTTAGGTACTTTTATTTTTGAGCTGATGTGATGACTGATGACATTAAATAGAAAAAATAAAAAGGGAAAGTAAGATCTGATCTGTTAACAATTAAAACCCGTGAGTGATTAAAAAAAACTTACGGAAATAATTAAACTTTAAATTTGCATTTCATTTTTTGTAATTAAAGAACTTGTGTCATATTTCCCTCTTTCTTTTATGTTTATTTTCATATCAGCTTAATAACTCAGCTTGAGTAATTTAGCATAACCCCTTATTTCATACAAATTTGTGTGCAAGTTGGTGTCGTAAACTTTGAAACTTTTTTTTAAAACGCCCCCTCTATATTTTCCCGACTTTTTGAAAGATATGCGCTATATGAGATATTTTTTTGAATGTGGGATTATATATATGAATACTTTCAAATTCTATTATTATTCCACATTATTCTGATTATTTAAAACCCAAGTCATTTGAGATTTTTTTTTCCTTGGATCTCCATTGTATTCACCAGAGACCAGCCACCACCATCAAAAGACAGACAGCCAGTTAGGAAAAGAAATGCAGGCCAGGCTTTTTTTTTCGAAGGAGCATCCCATTCGTGTCCCCTTTTTTGGACATAATTTACACGATTGGGACGCCTCATTTGACCTTATTTGGCGGGATTGAATTATCTCTTCCTCGGGCTGCTGGCGCAAGCAGAAGAAAAAATGCTCAAGAAAATCTTTCAAGTCAAGTCATTTGAAACAAAGTTGTGATCTTTAGAATTTTTTTTTCTTCCAACTGCTCTTCTGCTGTTCAATGACATCATTTTTGATTCAAATCAAATCAGACAAGAAAAAGTTTAAGAAAAAGCTACCATATATTTTCAATCTTCTTAAAAAAAACTTCCTTGGACTCTCCTCCGATTTGTATCTCTCTTCATCTCCATCATCCAACTCACATCTTAAATACCTAACTCAAATGAATGGAGTTCCTTAAAGAAAAAAAATACCTACGCGGAACACAAAAGCGATTTTGGCTACTTTGCTACTAGCTTTTCAATGCATATGTCTCTTCCTACAAGTTGTTAGACATTGATAGTTATTTTTTTCTCGAGACGAAGACTTGATGTGAGTGAGCGAAGGATGTTTTATTTTTTTGTCCGCGACATCATCAGATAATATCGGTTTGCATCACAAAATAATAAAACAGATCACAAAAAGCACATTAATCAATTTATGGCCAGTCATTCAATTGCACACTCAACTCAGGTCATTTTGGATTGGTACGATGCGCAGTTTTTTTTCATCGTGGTGGTTTCGTATCATGTATATTGTCTGCTTTGTTAATAAAAAATATACAATCATGATTATTGGATTGGATTGCAAACTAAACTACGAGTTGCGCATTTACAACATTACAACAACAACATGTAAAAAAGAATCACAATCACAGCTTCTGGCTCTCTGGTTTGATATGGATTGGTGGATTGGATGCGTTGTTGATGATAATGATTTTGAGTTTTTCATGTGCGTGGGTGGATGGATGGCTTGAGACGAAGACTGTCGACTGTCGACTTTGACTTGACATGACATGACTTTTCTTTCTTAATTTTTTTTTCTTGATCTTCTAAACAAAATGTATAATAACAATGTTTTATTATCGCAAAGCATGTAGTCAGTCAGTCAATTCAGCAAAGAAAAAAATAAATATTGTCAGTGTTCCAAAGCACGTTGCTGTTAAACATCCTTACCAAAAATATGTATTCCTTTTAGCCTCGTATTTTATTTCGTCGCAGTTTATATTTTTCCTGCTGATAAGAAGAGAAGCCTCTCATGTCGCCCATGGGCTTCAATGACCAAGCAAATTGGCAAGTCATTATCTTTATCGATAAATCATCTTATTTTTAAAGGGTTGACTTGACTGACTTGATTCCCAAATAAATATGTATAACAAACTGTTACTCTCGGCGTCTCAGACAATAGCCTGTGACTGGACGGACTTAACTGGTCTTTGCACACTTTTTTAAAAAGTGTGGCTTTTTAGTACAAAAACTGATCCAATTGATATCATCATTTTTTTTTCATTTCCAAAAATTTTCCCCTAAAATAATACGCAATAGTAGAAAAACACAAACAACAACAGCAAATATCATATGGAAAGGTTTACTAGCATACTTAAAAGAATCTGATCCGAAAAAGGGAAATTATTTATTTGGTTGTAAAAAAATACTTGCAATAAAAAAGTGTTGAATAATCATCACACGGAGAAAAATCAAATCTTCATAAAAATCTGGTTTTCAATAAAAAAAACTTAACATCGCATCATCACCCAACAAAAAATAATATTGAATCTTCCTCTCAGTTTTTATCACCAATTTTGCAGGCAGTCAAATTCAGCCAATTCTTTTTACTTTTCTTGATTAAGTTTTTTTTAGTACGATTTTCCAAATTTGGCAAAACTTGTGTGCAGAGTGGTGATGATGACGGTGATGATGATGATGCACATAGTAAATATTGAAGTTTGACAAGAAGTAAACTCAACAAGATGATTACAGAAAATCAGCAGCAGAAGCAAAAGGGAGAAAAAAATGCAAGTAAACTTGGGTTTTAGAAGGAAAATATATGATATTTTTTCATGATTATGTCAGTCTGGTCAATTTATTGTGCCATATTTTCTCTCAGGTTACTTTTGTGCCATATGCTTCTCTCTAGCAACTGGGCACAATAAAATGATATGTGACGACAATATGTGTATTTCTACTTGTAAATGTCATCCAGCTAACAATGTAAATCTTCTGGATGGACGACGATGATGATATGATATGTCCTTTCTTCTTCATCAGCATTTTTCTTTTGGTGACGAACGACCATGATGACAAAAAATGATAGCAAACCAATAAGTGAACTTTATTCTAAAACTTTATTGATTTTCTTCTCCTTTAAAAAAATATTTCTGAAGAAAAGGTGTGAACACTGTATGTTTTGTGTACGGGGAGAGAGAAATTATGTTTTGGGTGACCAACCAGAAGAAAAAACATTTCAAAAATGAGTTTTAAGTACAGCTATTACTCTTCTATTCAAACAAAATGACGATGTAAATCGTAATGTTACAAGGAAAGCAAAGAATAACAACAAAATATTTTTTTCTACACGTATATCTTGTTTGGCCTTGTAAGGAACATATTTTTATCTTTTGTTGTTCACTTTGACTTTTATACAATTTTTTTCTTTTAAGAAAATACACACGACGACCAAATAATGGTCAAGTCAAGTTTAGACGATTGACAGTCCATTCCATTCTTATTTTTTTATGTGCTGGACTGGGAGACTGCTGGATTGTTTGACTGAACTGGTAGTGATTTCTGTTTAACCATATATTTTTTTTGTGCATGAGTGCATGCATTTTCCATCATTGTACACTATTTTATGAATGTTGTATGGAAAAAAAGATAAGAAAAAAAGTGAGTGTAAAAAAAATGTTTTAAGAAAGAGAAACGTGCTCATGCGTGGGTGGTAGTGATTGCGTTGCTTTTAACCATGAAATGTAGGTATATTTTCTGGTTGGGAAAATCTTTTTTCATCGTCGTCGTAAACATAATCATCAAACACTTTTGTTTATTGTTCCCTGTACTTTTCGTTACAAGAATATTTGCATTTGTAAGTTATGCAAATGCAGGTTATGTACGAGTAAAGCGAGAAAACTAATTACTTATTTTGCTTACCAGAAAAAAATTAAATGTTTTTTTTTTACTTAAGATAATTTTTTTAAACTAAGTTTTGTTACAAAATATTTTCTGCAACATTCAAAAAATTATATAAATCAGGGCAGCTAAGAAAAAAAGTAAAGCATAGTAACAAATTTTCTTTTTTATCGCAAAAAAATGATCGTAAAAATAATCATCGTCTAATTAGCTGTTGCCTTATCTGTTACTCAACAATAATGATGATAATTTTCTTGAATAGCTTTATCAATTCCTTAAAGCCACAAGCCAAAATAAAATTTGAACATGATATAATTTTTCATGCTTGTTTAGGTTATGATGATGATGAACATGTGTATATGTTACCCAACTTGTGAAGCATGTACCACTGCTGATTTTTTAAGAAAAGAAGAAAAGTAACCTTTTTATTGATGTTTTTTGTAAGGATTATTATAACTATTATGTTTTCTTCCTTACATAGCCCGAGAGTCCTGAAGAAAAAAAATTACCAATAAACTTGTGTGCGTAAAGTAGCACAAAACAAAAGGTGGAAGAAAAAAAATGTAATGTAACCAGGCACACGGCAAAAATACATTACTATTACTACCTTGTTCTCTTACTTTTCTCAATGAACTTTTTAAAAGAAAAGAAGAATAAGTTAGAATGATATGAAACCATGTGTTCTTTTTAGTTTTGACTACCTGCCAAGAAAAGAAAAAGGAAAGAGAATTAAAGGTGAGTCATGTAAGAAGAATACCATGCACCAAGTTATCTTTTTAAAACTGTAATGATAACTTGATGAAGACAAGATGTAATTTTTTTTTGGTGTTGGTTTTATTTTTTATTTTTCTGGTCCCTGGTTTTTTTTCAAGTTGAATTATGAACTCATAATCGTAACAGTTAATGTTACATTGATGTCATTTTTAATATTCTTGTCTACTGACTTAATGTGAATAGTAATGTGAATATGTGGATGACACAAGAAGCGTGTGCTGAAGCATTATGACTTGTCGTTTTCTTCTTCTTCTTTTATTTTCAAAAGAAGTCATATGATGTCTATGATTACCTTGTTCATTTCATCATTACACTTTTTATTATTATTAGTATTTTTTATGATTATTATTACTGAGTTTACTTGCTTTAAACAGGTAAAAAACATATATTTCCACTTGTTACAGCAGCAGCAGTGTATATAGCACTTGTTGATTATTTGATGATGAAGATATTATTATTACACTACTTGACTTGCAAGTGATGGTGACGACGTCATCATTATCATCATCAGTTTCACCACCGCTGCTCATTTGACTTGTCATTTTTCTGTCAAGTTTTTTTTTCTCTTTGAAAAGAAAAAATGTTATGCAGACACTTTATTACATTGTTCACCAAGCTGCTGTTGCGTTGCTGATTGTGATCATAGTAATAATAATAATCATTGAATTACTGAGTCACTGCTGTGTTATGTCTCTTACCTGAGATGTGGAAAAGAAAATAAGTAAGATGTGGTGTGTGCGATATTATGATGGTTAATGCTACTACATGGCATGTTGTTCTCTCTGCTAACTTGCTTATTTGTCGACATGCTGTGAGAAAAAAATGCCTAATTTCTCTGTCAGTCTAGTTGAGTGTGAGTGAGTGACTGCCTCACAACAGCACAGTACAGTGTGGCTAAATTAAATACAGACATGATGATCACTTTACAGTGATAAATAACAATAATTGTAATTACTACTCGCTGTGAAGAGAATACAGGTAAAAAAAAAGTTTGGTGGACTTGGAAAAAAAATAAAAATGCATTCAAACTACTTGACTTTTTGATCTTTTCTGGATTTCACCTTTAAAATAATTAAAGTGTACATTTTGAAAATTTAAGAAGGAAATTCAATGTGAGTATATCAGGTATGCCTTTTTTTAAATAAAAATGATCACGCAATTTCAATTCGGGTAGCAAAAAAGCTGATGACAGTTAGTTTTACAGCGGCAGTGAAGAAGCCAAGTAACATGGTGATGACATGACAGTTGACGACAGATGAAAAAATGTAAATGGTTGACACGCAAACACACAATTGTTTATTTTTTTCTGTTAGTTTATTAGGTATGCATGTATTATTATTATTATGTCATCATCATCTTCAGATTAAATATTCAATTTTTATTTGAGATTTGATTGTGACTGACTACAACTGAGAGACATGATATGGGGCTGAGTTTTCTCTGTGGTTAGTGGAGTGTATACAAGGTATACTGAGGAGACTGACATGAGTTCAATCCTTATGGGTTCCTTGTTCATTGTTTAAACTCTTGGGACATTTTTGACTTGTGACGATATTTGGACGAGGAGAGACGTGAGACGTGACATTTGTTTGTCAAAACTTGTTGGAAACAAGATGACTAATAAATTGTATATAAAATCATCATTGCTGAATCATGAAAAAACAATCGGTAAACCGCAAAGCAACAATGAAAAAAAAACCGGTGGTGATGCCGAAGAAAAAGGAAACCAGTAGTCTTTATAATTTTTGTGTGTAAACAGAGGAGACCGTGTTTGTGTCGTGTGTATCGCATCGCGTAAAATAATCAAATGAGCAAGCAAAGTAGAAGGCGCTTTGAAAAAGATTCAAAGGAAAAATCTGCTGCTGCGTGACTC
>JAQFZG010005333.1:0-10484 GCA_034695465.1 Entomobrya nicoleti
CCATTTTGTCCATTAAACCCATTTTACCCATGTGGGTTGGGTTTTATGTGTTTTGCCCGGGTAATATCCCACCCTGGGCCACACCCAATTATAATTAAAGTGTAATTTCTAAACCCCATGCTAAACCACAATGATAAATCCGATGCTAAACGTACCGTTCTTTACTGCATTCTGCACCCCACCTTAACTAACTAGGTACCCAAGGACATGTTAAACCCTAAATTATTTTACCGCATGTCAAACCCTATGCTCAATGCCAAGTTAAGTTTGAATGCTGAATTCGATGCTAAATCCCTAACTAAACCTCGTACTAATCCCCATACCAAACCTTTCACTAAACGCCATAGTAAATCACACGCTAACAACCTTGTGGTAATGACAATGTCCACTTGTATATTACAATGATTTTGAATTCACTGGCGGTCTAGCGTCGGGTCAATTCCCTTAAAATATAAGTTGCAGCCGTTTGTTACTAAATTATATTAGTTATCGGTCTAAATACAAAGAAAATGACATGCTTTAATTAACGGGTCAATTTGAATTTACCGCACCGAGGCACTAGTTATATCTTACAAAATAACTAGTTTATTTTTAACCAATCAGCATTCTTTCAGTGTCAACGTGTTTTTAAGTTAGTAAAAAACAGTTTCCAATGATTTATCAAAATATCTATTCCTTTTTCGAATAATACTTGTTAAAAGTTGGAAATATTTGTCATGTTTGTTCGCATATGCGCATAGTTTAGCAAACACCTAGATTTTTTTAATACGGAACTTAAAGTATATAAAATATGACTGTTTATCTTGACTAGCGAACGGATGTTTAAGAGATAATTGAAATATACATTGTAAATTAAGTTTCAGTCTTAAAAGCAATTTACAACTGTTTATGATTGTTTTGACTATATTATTGATTTGCAAACTCACCGTCCAACTAAAAGCTATATGAAATGTGTTCTCTGCTATGTGTAGGTAATGTTTATTAGGTTTGGCTTCTAAATACCATTATGAAGAGTATTATTTAGAGCATCTGCATCATTCGAAAATATTTTTTGAAGTGCTAACATGGTACTGAAACTGTAAACTTTGTGTTATATAATAAATTAAACGTTTATTATCGTGTATGCCGGATTTGGTATGAAAATTGTCCTAAATTTTTTTAAGCACATATATACGAGTGCCACTGCCAGTTTAAAATGGCGTATGAAAAACCCAAAAGAATAAAAAGCTAAATTGTTAGTCAGTTTTATTAAACTTCTGAAAAAGCATTAGACAGTATAAAGTATTGTTACATTACATAAAGTGTCTTCGTATAATATTTGCCATCTGTCCAATGCTCCGCTTTGCCATATATATCACAAAAGTGGTGTCAGAGCTGCTATAATAGCTAAAGAAGTATTAGATCCCTTTGCTTAACTATCAAATCGATAGTTAATTAAAAACACGGATATAATTACAATTTCTTTTTCCATTTGTAATTGCGTTCTGACAGTTTGATTATAGTTTCGTATTATCTATACAAGTGGCTCATTTTGTAACTGGTTATAATACCAGTGCTTATGTAGTCGTCGAAGCTCATTTCTGACGAGAATAAAATACATTTATTTTTATAACTCTTGACACTTAAATATACGCTTACTTACATTGAATATTGCGTTAGAAGGCTTGCAACTTCTACATATATACCTGAAAATTTCAAAGGAAAACTTAAGATTTCAACTTAAGAAACATATAGTCATTATTCTCTCGGCCTAGGTAGCCATACATAATTTTCTAGGCAGCCTGCTTTAAATAATATCAGTCATAGTTCTTATCGCAAAATTGGTGAAGTATTAGTAGGGAATTAATTACAAAGACATTTATCCCGACATAAATAAAGAAGCAAACGAATGTGTAAATATATAAAAAAAAATCTTCTCAACGTAAATCAAATATACATTCGGAAATTTCCCAAAATGAGGGGCTCACTTATATCACCATTGCTATATTTTTCTGTTGTTTTGAATAATATACACAGCTGCCATGCTAGACTAGAAAGTATTAACTTTGTACATTCTGAAATATCTTTTAAGCAACAATCGGAGTACTCTAGTCTACGAGATTTGCCCTTTCCAGAATATCGCTTTAAAGGAGTCCCTTACCAATTGCTATTGAAATCGCTAGCTGCAAGGCTTAACGTTTCAATTGTACTCACTAAAAATTGGTATGACAAACAAGTTCTAAATAAGTTAATTTACAAGATAGATGACATCAACGAGGTTACTATTTTAACAACAACTTCGTCATTTTCTGCGGGTGAGTTTAATCCAAACAAGATTTGGAAGCGATACAAAAATTTCAAACACAAGCCAATATTTATCAGTACATACAACATGGAGTGGAATTTCCTCTACTGTGACCTGCCACGTTGGAAACAAGAGCCAATCTGGTCGATGAAAGTGTTTACAAGCGTATTTGATACCGAAACATGGATATGCCTTGCTATTTCGTTGATGACCTTGGCTATTGTTCTGGAACCTAAGCACTTGGATGAGAGTTTGGTACTAGTTTTGTCATCCGTGTTTTGCGGGGGATTGAGTGGATCAAGCAAAAAACATAAAACACTATTTGTCATTTGGCTACTCCTAATTCGCGTTCTGGTGGATATCTACAGCGGCGAAGTTTCCAGTCGTCTGATTAGCCCACCTGAGGAACAAACTTTAAAAACGTTCGGTGATTTAGACCGCAACAACTATTCTGCCGCAGTATCGAGTGACCATGTTACACCTCTGATTATCAGGTTCCTCTCTTCAATAACTTCAAACGAAACTGGAACTTGGATCAATCAAGGGTTTGTACACACAAGAAATGCATATGCACGGCAATATGTATCTGCGGCTAGTGTTGATGATAAACTGGCACATGCCCAGTTTCTCGTGCAAAACTACAGCTCTAAGATATTCTACAGTGCTAATTGGATGTACCCTGTGCGTATGCTAAACATCATTGAAGCTGTGCGAGATAATGGGACCAAATCTATGCAAAATGGCGCGCTTTGCCATCTTGGAAAAGAACCGCTAAATGCTGGTACAATTTTCTGGACGTTTATGCCGCCAAATCATGAACGCATTGCGGGATATTTCCAACGACTGGTGGAAACTGGTGTGTTTCATCGACTGACAAAGGAAGGCGAAGGATTCACCCATTCACTTCGGGTTCAAGAAGAAAATAGGTTTGTTAGTAAAACACACGTGAAAACTGGTAGACATGCGGAAAAAATGCAACAAGAAATGAAGCAGCAAATCCAAGGGAAATTATGGAAAGTGTTCTTTGTCTGGGCAGTTTGCATTTTGGCATGCTTCATTGGGATGGAACTTGAGCTGGCATGCGGCATCAAGAAAAATACAAAAGTTTTGACTTTCAAACCAACTTCAAATCAAGTAGTCAAAGTTCAAGTGGCTCTAAAATGGTTCAAACAACCCTCTGCGCACCAATAAATAGAGAATGTAATGGGATATATCAACTCTGCATGTTATCTTAAGTCGCTTGATACTTGTGAAAATGATATCCACGTTAGTTTACTTATTCACTGTTACAATAAGAACCAAAAGTATAAAGATACTGAAATAGCTTTACAAATGAAAAAAAATCTCGTTTAAAAACTTATCACAAAATTAGCAGAGCAACTTTTCGCACAATTATAATGCAAAGCCAGTATTAAATATAATTAGTATGGAGTAATCTATTAGAATTATTTTGGTATAAAACCAGACTTTTAAATATTTTCTGTAAAATTGAGGCCATTATAATATAAACTAAAAACAGTATTGGCAATCTTTAAGGTTTCTCAGACTACGGCTTAAGAATATCACAGAATTGTCGAACGTATATTTTCCAGAAGGAAATAGTGTCAATAGCTGTTGTAAACTTTTTGTCAGGCTAAAATCAATTTTATCGACCGACATGTCTTTGATTGCTTTTAAGCACGAAGCTAAATTATTATTGGTCATTGGATACAGCCAGCACGTGTCAGGATTAGTTTTAGAAAAATATTTTGTTCTGCTTCCATTTCACTCGCTCTAAAATCTTAACTGTAAAAGGCTGTCAATACAATTATTATAACGCAAATGTTTAAAAAAAACTTAAAAAATAATACATTCGATTTTCCTTCATTTCTTATTAATTCCATAGTGTCCTCGGGATATGCAGATATCAATATTAGTTGGAAATCTTCCGGCTGTCAGTTTTGTAGAAAACATTTTTCCAATAAGTTTTGGGTCGTACATTACGATTGCTTGGGTTGTTTCTACTTCCACCTTGGTAACTATATATTCTTCAGCAATGGCTTCGCCATTTGTGAGTGCTTCAGTACTTGAAGTTCTGGAATTTTCATCTTCTTCAATTTCCATGGAAAAAGGAAGCTCGGGTTTCCGCTCAACATAGTCTTCCTCCAGCTTAATTTTCTTGAGGCCTTGATTAACCAAAATGGCCCCTTTCGGTATCACTATTCCTCGGGATTCTCCTGCTTTTTTTACTTTCCAGTGAGACTTTCCCTTTGAACTTGTTGGCTTCATTTTTTAAATTAATAAACTCTTTCGGTCAATAAGTAATTAAAAAGTAAACTTTCACAAACACTGCGCACTGTTAAAATTCCGATTATAGCAACAAACAGCTGTGCGGCATAACCAAAAACCAAAAAATAGACCACTAAATAATTCCGATCAGCTGTCTTCAATCACTGAATGCTTCTGCTGTAATTCGTCATGTTGACAAATTCGTTTCATTTGTTTACTTTTTCTGAAATAAAATGTTACTTCGCAAAATCTCACCTTACAAAATTATCATCAAAGAAAGCATTTACATATTGCATTTCAAGAAAAAATCTAAAACATTTTATTCTTAATATAAATATTTGTTCTAATATTTAATATAAAGGGTTCATCCGTGAAGAATGAATGTATTACCTTTTACACATGAGACGAGGAACGCTTTTTTGTATGTACTTTAATTCCTAATACCAAAGTCTCTAGTAAGATTTAGCTGATAATATAAAGGTAACGAACTATATTGTTTTCAAGAATGGATTATGGCTTTAATCTTAAGCATACTGAAAAAGAACCTTTTTGCTAGATCACGTGCAATTCAAAGCCCATTGCAAACACTTCGACTTCGAGATTGAGATATATTTTAACTAGGACAGTACACAAATAAGAAAAGATATGCATGTATAGTTCTTCTGAAATGAAAGGGGTGAAACCAAATTCTTAGAATTTCGCAAAGTTCCTCTCACACACAAAGCAGGTTCGTACAATCGTCTCAGCAAAGTGTATTCACAGCTTGATATTGTGTTCACTTGAACAAATGCACACAATTCTAACCTAACACGAGGACCCAAAGTCTTTACATCAAAATCAGCAAAGCATTTCAAACCCAAAACCAAGAAACTTAAATCATTCGTTCATCAGTATCACAGACGGACGGTTACAACAATTTCTTGGATCGCTAAACAGAAATATTCTTAGATTTGATTTTATAGTAATGTCTGACCCACAAGATATATTTCCAGAAGAGGTAAAAACCAGTTAATTTTACATTTTAATTGTATAATTTATGTTACAATTTTTCATTTAAAAATGAACCAATAATTTTTCGTCATTTTTTTGAAAGGTTTGGGAACTGATTTTGACTTTTGTGGATGATCCACAGGATATGTTATCCTGTTCAAGGACATGCACTTTGTTTAAAAGTCATCTCTCTTCCACTAAAACAACTTGGGCGTTTTCCTTAATATTCCCATCTCTCATTAAATTCCTGCCGAGAAATGATGTTCTCCAATGTCGTGTTGTATCGAAGAAGTGGGCTAAAGGTGTTGAATATTTTCTGCAGTCGGACAAATTTGCACCCATTCTTCTCGGCCAACTTAGAAGTCACAGTAGAAACTTGAACAGAAGTTTTGTGACTCGGATTCCTAAAACTGACCTTCAACGTGATGATCAAGATGGTGACCTTGATGAAATCGAGAATCCTCGGGATATTGAAATTCGAGCATTTTTGGATCGGTATCGTCATTTGCTCGGAGATCAAGCTCCTGAAATCCAGCTTCCTCGCCAAAATGAATATCTAAACTTCATCTCATTGTTTGAAAACAACAACGAAAAGAACCCCTTCCCTTCAAGAGCAGTAGTTCTACTCGTTAAAGATACGACCATGGAAAATGTACACTATATTCTTAATCTATTTGGCGAACATATTTGGTCACTTAAAATAATTATCCAATTTACTGAATTGAGTAGCTACCAACAACTTAAACAAATTTGGAAAATTCTTGAACACGTTCCAAATCTAAAGCACTTGTTAATCGATGAGTTGCCTGAAAATTCCCGTTTACATCGTCCAAATGATTTCGGTAATTTCTGTAATTTTTTGAACAAAGTTGCAACCCCAGTACTACATCAGCTCAAATGGATTGAACTGGAAATAAAAACTCCAGGCATTTACAATATGTTGATGAAGGCTTATAGTGGCAGGTCTGTCACCATTTTTGGCCAAGGCGGATACATCAAACCTATTCATCTTTCTGCCAAAGACTGGAAACATCTTAACTTGAAGTTAGATCAGCGCTCTTCAAAATCTGATTGGATGAGTCATATGAGGTCGTTTGAGCTTTTGAATCTTCCATTAGAGTCAATGGATCTAAAGTACTCTACATGTTTAGATTTCAAGCTAATCTTGAACAGTCTATCAAAGTACGGAACAACATTGCGTCAACTTAAGCTGACATTTGCCAACTTAGAAATTGAAGAATTAATTCAGTTGAGAACTCAAGTTGATGCTATTTACGTTTCCTTTCTATCGCAAATGAAGTGTCTGGAAAGTTTCAATATGGTTATTGAATGTGCCAATCGTACACTTGAATTTCGTCAGTTCGTGGATGCAATTTCGGATGCGGATTGGATTGTTAAATATTCAGAAATGGGTGGGCTAATCAGTGGATTTAGAAGATGTGGTTTTGCATGCATTTCGGCAGGGTTGAATGTGAAAGCGGATGGGTCAAGTAAAGTGAAACGCAAATACTTTTCTAGCGGTAAATATTTCAGAAGTATGGATATTATATCCCTCGAAGAAAACTAATGGTGCTAAAATGCTTGAGCAAAAAGAGTTGGTACTACCATTTTTCGTTTTTGATGAATTTATGTTATTTTTTTAGTTCTATGTATAATTATGTATAAATTTCTATGTACATTTTAATTTTACGACGTTGTATTTTACTATTTGTTATATTTTGACAAATTCTGTATTCGTGTTAGGTATTTTTGCAATGTCCTTCTCAATGTAATAAAGGTTTAAATAGAAATAAAGTAGATAATTAATTTACAAGATAAAATATTGCTTTCACCAAACGTCACCTCACACATATTTTTGTCTGCAAAAAGGCATATTTACATATTACATTTGAAAACCGTTTCTAAAATATTTTAGCTGAGATATATTTGTTTTAATATATAGTATGTATATATCGGTGAAGAATAAATGCATAAATACTAATTATTGCACATGAGAATGAGATAAGCATACGTTTTAAACATAATTATTTTATACCTCAATATCAAACATCAAAGTCCCTATACTATATGTAAGGCTTGGCAGTAACAATTATATATGCTTTAGCTGAGAGTGGGAAGGGAACGGCTTATTTGTTTTTCAAGAAAGGATTATGACTTTAATGCTGGGCATACTGAAAAAAGAACCTTCTTGCTTGATCACGTGCAATGTGCACGTTAAATCCTATCGTAAAGACTTCGAGATTAAGATATATTTTAACTAGGACAGTATACAAATAAGACAGGCATGCCTAGTTCTTTTGAATTGGAAGCCAAATTCTTAGAATTTTACAAAGTTCCTGCCCCCCTAAAGCCCATTTTTTGTACAATTCTATAGCCAACAGGTATTTATAGCTTGAAATTGGTTTCCCATGTACAAATGGATACAATATACAATTATACAAAAATCCAAACTCTGCAACCTTTACTCCGTATTTACATCAATATGCCAACATCAGCAAAGCATTCCAAGCCCCAAAAATCTAGCAACTTTAATCATTCGTTTCTCAATATCACAGACGAAAGGTTACAACAATTTGTTGGATTGCTAAACAGAAATATTTCCAGATTTGAATTTAGAGTAATGTCTGATCCACAAGATATACTCCCAGAAGAGGTAAAAAACCAGTTAACGTTTACATTATAATTGTATAATTTATATTACAGTTTTTCAATTACACATTAAACAATATTTTTGTCTTATTTTTTAAAAAGGTTTGGGACATGATTTTGGATTGTGTGGATGACCCACAGGATATCTTATCATGTTCAAGGACATGTACTTTGTTTGAAAGTCGTCTATCTCCCACGAAAAGAACTTGGGCGTTTCCATTAATACTCCCCTCTCTCATTGAATATCTACCGAGGAGCGATGTTCTCCAATGTCGTGTTGTATCAAAGGAGTGGGCTAAAGGTGTCGACTATTTTCTGCAGTCGGACAAATTTGCACCAACTCTTGTCCAACAACTTAGAAGTCAGAATAGAAACTTGAACAAACGTTTTGTGACCCGGATTCCCAATAATGACCTTCAACTTATTGATGAGTCTAGCGACGACGATGATGATGACGACGATGACGACGACTTAGATTTTGACGACGATGACGAAGGCGAAGTTGAACATAATATTCTTGGAGCCCTTAATCCCCGGAATCCTTTACATGAGCTTTTTGGTGGAGTCAGAATCAGACATGTGATTCGTGAATTTCCAATAGCCGATCCTCCAGAAATTCGGCCGTTTGCGTTTGAGGCGGCTCAGGGTCAGAGGCTTCTTAGGGCTGAGCCTAATCAAATTCAGGATCCTCCTCAAAATGGATATCAAAATTTCATCTCATCATTTAAGAGCAACAATGAAAAGAACCCTTTTCCTTCCAGAGCAGTCGATCTAACTGTTACGGATACGACAATCCAAAATACTATTTATCTTCTTAATCTATTTGGTGAGCATATTTGGTCACTCAAAATAGTTGTCCAATTCACTCAAATGAGTGGCTACCAACAACTTGAACAAATTTGGAAAATTCTAAAACTTGTTCCAAATTTAAAACACTTGTTGATCAACGAGTTGTCTGACAATGACAATAATATTGTTGAGCGTTTAGTCTTAAATGATTTTGAAAATTTCAATAAGTTTTTGAACATCGTTGCAACCCCAGTACTACATCAACTCAAATGGATAGAACTGGATATAAAATATCCTGGTAGTCAGGATATTTTGGTAAAGGCTTATAGATCCCGTTCGGTCACCATTTTTGACAGATTTGGATACATCAAACCTACTCATCTTTCTGCAAAAGACTGGAAGCATCTGAACTTGCAGTTAGATCAGCGCTCTTCAAATACTGTTTGGATGCGTCATATTAGGTCGTTCAAACTTTTAAATCTGCCATTGGAGTCCATAGATCTTAAGTACTTTACATGTTTAGATTTTGAGTCAATCTTTGACAGTCTATCGAAATATGGAACAACATTACGTCAACTTAGGCTGACATTCACCAACTTACAAGTTGAGGAATTGATTGAGATGAAAAGTCAAGTTGATGCTATCTACGTTTCCTTTTTATCTCAAATGAAGTGTCTAATAAGTTTCAATATGGTTGTTGAATGTGTGAATGATACATTTGAGTTTCGTCAGTGTGTGGACAAAATATTGGATGCGGATTGGATTGACAAATATTTAGAAATGGGTGGACTAATCAGTGGATTTAGAAGATGCGGTTTTGCATGTATTTCGGCAGGGTTGAATATAAAGGCGGATGGATCAAGTAGATATAAACGAAAATATCTGTCAAGTGGTAAATATTTCAGAAGTATGGACGTTATATCCCACCAAGATAATTAGTTGGGCTAAAAAGCTTGAGCCAAAGTAGTTGCTCCCACCATTTTTGTTTTGTTTTTCATTAATTTATGCACATTTTTTGTATTCTAAATATATGTTCTTGTAACTGCATCGAATGGATCTGCATCTAGAATGTGATAAAAATTTGGCATTTAACTACTTGATTTGTACTATTTTTTGGATTTATATTAGGTATTAACAGGAAACAAAGCTAAAGATATAGCGGTTTTTTAGTTAAATAAAATAATAAGGTAGATTTGCCATTTAAATATTACGAAGCTGTATTAATGGATTGTTGTGCACGTGTTGGGTATTTTTACAGCGCCCTTCTACATGTAATACATCAAAAACTTTTTGAGCATTTACATGTATATTCTTTTTACATGATTTGAATTTGATTACAATTTTGTTTTGCTTCACAATCATCTATACATCCGAACGCTGTGAATCTGCAACTTGGCTTCCGTAATATATACTATATTTACAATAAGTCTCAATGGCGTCTCTATTTGACAATTTTGCATTTTCACTGAATCCCGTCGTTCAAGGCTGAAAATCAGAACGTAGG
>JAQFZG010005334.1:0-10484 GCA_034695465.1 Entomobrya nicoleti
AGGGATTTGTTATCACTTATCGAAGGCAAGCTTAGTGGATGTAGGTAGGTATCAAATTGCAAATATACTGAACGTGATTTCAGAGAGTTCTAAGATTTTAACCCTTTTATCTTAAAAAATTGAACTAGCAAAGCAAATTTGTGTAAGTGCTACATCAAATAAAATCATCCCTAAAATGCAACGTCGTATATACTCTCATACGCTCAATTTTCTTAATATTTTTACTTATCACTTCCTTTCACGGAAAAATCCCAAGCTCTATATTTTGGATGGAAACTTCTTTTGGAGTCGTGTTAGCGATGTAGAGTGTGATCAAAGTGATCGTGATGTCGTATGCAATGAAAAGGATAGGGTGGATAGAGATAAGAAATGCTGATTATTGATTGTGTGCATCAATCAATGTTAATAAAATCAAGATGTAAGATCCTGCGAAAGCATGTTTGTCATATTTTTTTCATTATTGATAACGAAATGGATAAGACGGCGATGTTTTTTTTTACTACAAATATAGGTTAATACATCATATCATATCTCATACATCATGCGATACCCGAGCTAATTGGATTTCAAATTTTCATTCTGCATTTCCTCTCCCTCGATGCATGTTTCGTAGTCCCTATTGCACTGTATTCGTGCTTTGCTTATCACGGTAGTGGTTTTGCAGTTATTGATATGGATACTTCAATTGGGCCTCATGGAAATTCTCCATTCATTCAAATACTGCTACAGCCATCTCAGGAGGATGCTACAAGTCAAGTTCCCTTTCAAAAAATGGATTTCGACATTCGAATTCGATATTTTGAATTTCTGGGTAAAAAAAAAACAAACAATTGTTTTCGCCTTTGAAAACTGAAGCAGGTATGTAATTTTGCTTATTGTAAACTGCGATTGTTAATATTTCTTATTTTCCAGCACTATCATACTTGAAGGTTTTGGTAGACAGACGGTATAATTGTTTTAATACAAGAAATTTAATGTTTCCAGAAATTGCATGCTGCTCACGAAATACTAGGTAGTTGACTCGTATAACAATTTAGTGCCACCCTTGGAGGAAGTCAATAGCAACAACATTTAGGTATGAACTGCTTTGCGACATTTAGAAAGTTCATCATGTTTGAATAAGTGTTTCATTTGCCATGGTAGATGATATAATCACGATCAAAATTGAAAAATTGTTTTAATGTCATTCAAAACGATATCGTCTGTTAAATATGCATGATCATCTACTATCGATTGCCATGCTGAATTAAAAAATTTAAACACAAAATACATTAAAATTACTTTTTATTTATTTGTAAAAGGGCGTTCACTTTGTCTTAAAATGAGTATTTCATATTGCTACCATCCGCATCCCTTACTTTACTTCTCGCCATCGCACTGATTACTGATCCATTCTCTTTAGTGAGACAGTACAGCACAATCAAAATGAAATGATTGATAAATGTCTCATTGTTTTGTGAAACGATATATTTAGCTTGCACAGATAACAATGCAATCACACACTATTGTCAGCTGAAATTACATCTTCAAATCATTGAATCCATTTTGCTTTTTAAATTACATGAATGTAAAGCTTTTGGATTCCATGTATCGAATTCTTCATTTTCATTGCCACTGCCATCTGTACGCATATAACCATACACGCAACAAAAAAGGGAAAAAGCTATGCTTCATATAATCATGCGCAGGCAAGAAATATTTTATATTCTTTCGCGATTGTGAATGCATTCATCTATTTTATAATTTCATGCTGCATAGGAATTTCTGTTTTGTATTTTTCACCTTTCCAAAACTGATTGTATCATCATCATTATCGTCATCATCATGATGAATATATGAAAAGTTGAATGATTTCAAGCGTTAAAAATTAAAACCGAAAGAATGAAAATCTTTTCCGAAGTGCTGCTCTGCTAAATATACTGACTGACAAGAAGCATATTATTGAATTCTCTCCACGCTTTTGCATGTATCACTGCAGTCTCAGTCAGTCAGTTATAAACCCAAACATTTTATCCAACTACCAGGAAACCAGAAAAAAATACACATTTCTATTCAATTCAATGAATTGGTTTTGGATGCACATCCATATCCACCTTCAACCTTATATCTTCAAAATTTATTTTTAACTACTCAAAAAAATAGCAACGCTACAGAGACTTTGTACAGAGACTGACTTTGGCATGTACGCTACATGGTATAAATATTAATGCATATTATTATTCTGTATTTATTTATTGTGTAAAAAAATGAATACTAAGCCAGTAAGTCCAGAGAGCTACAAAAACATTATTGAATTCACGTGCACGAATCGCAACACATATACATTTGCATAAAACATCATGGTAAAAAAATCTGTTTTGTTATTGATGTGGTTGAACTAAACCCAAGCGTTTGTACAGTTTAAAAAAACCATGATCTTCTTCACGCACTCTTACCATCCATCAACCAGTCATTCTGACTTGGCTTCAAAAAAAATTATCAACATTTGCACATCGTCATCATCATCATCGTCCATATTATCATATAAAAATGTTATAGCACCATTGTTAGCACAACGTTTTTACCTTGAAAACTATTCATTCAACAAAACGCAAATGTACATAAACCTTGTTACCACCATCACCACCACCACCAGCAAAGGAACTTTACTCCATTCCACTCCACCACACGGTGTAATGCACAGGCGTAGGTGTGTACTAGAATCTTCACTTTTGTTGTTCGTTCGTACTCAACATTGTACTTTTTTCTACATAATTTTAAAACTCATCTTCTTCCTTCACCAGTTTTGCTTCACATTAAACTAGTCAGCATTACATACTCTCTAAACCCACACACAGAGACTGAGTATGGAATTTTTTATGACTGTTTATGTTTCTTCAAAATGTAATTCTGCAAGGTTGACTTGGTAGGTATATATATGCATGTATACGCAGGTATTTAAAACTATAAATGGTTACTATTTATACATTTTTAGATTTGCACAATCGTACACCTTTAAAATTGTGAATTGCGATGATGTGAAGTATTTAAATAAATAGAAGACTAAACATAGTGATTACAACACTAATACCCACTCAAATACCTATCCCAATCCTTTCTTTCTCTCTCTCTCTCTTTAGCAGCAACAGCACCCACCATTGTATTTTTATCCATTTCATGCTAACATTATCATCATCATCAATTTATTTCGAAGCTAAAGTGTTTTTTATTACGTTTGAAGATTTCCTGAAGATATATTATGTTCACCTATTTGAATTCATGTTTCATATTATTATTTTTTGTTTTTTATATTCCTCCATCTCAAATAAAACCTATGAAAAAACATACATCCATATATCATATAACAACGTATTACAATATGCATACACACATTTTGAGCAAAAAGGAACAACAAACCATTGTACTATTGATGAATATCGCAATAATAATGAAAATGCACGCATTACGTGCAAGAACAATAAAGGTTCATCTCTCGCCAACTCGTCATCATCGTCAACATTGCTTGTCCACTTCCGTTGCTGGCTCTGGCACGTACTTTTTTCAATTTTTACTGGTGTACTATGTATAATATGTGTACTTATAATATACACATATTTATTTTACATGTCATGTAACTTGTCCCAGTGCAGTGCAGTTTTTTTCCGCCGTTCCGTTGCGTTTGCCATGATTCCTTTCGCTGTTTTATCTGCATGCCTGACTGTTTCATATATATTTTCACCTGTGTGCACACACCACCTGGTAACGATTGATATTGTTGCTGTTGCCCATCATCATTATTCCTTTGCATGCAAGCAATATAAATTTTAACCGTGTATATACATATGTGTGCGGATAACGTAATAACAGAATAACAACTATATAGATTTCATATAAGTAATGGTGACGACGACGACGATGTTCGATTGATGCTACCATATCATCATTATAAAGCGCTCTCTCCTCCACTGCTACTGAAATGAACTGTTGTTTTTCTTCGTCAAAAAAATGTGTGCAGTGACGACGAGCAAGTCAATAGGAGTAATAGCCAAAGTCGTTTGGATGATGGCAATGGCTTGCATAGCATTGCAATAAAATGCCAGGTTGTTGTTTTGTTCTAGCAACTGAACAAAAAGCTAAATGAGTGAAAAAAAAACTTACCACACCACCACCACCACAAGGTGCATATCCTCTTGATTGGCCATAAACAAACAAGAATTGTTTTTTTACCTGAGCAGGTAAATAGTTGAAAAACAGACAAGAAACGTACGTCGGAGGTGTGTGTGTATACACTCGGGTAATACATGCTCATCATTATATATTATTACCATACCAACATTACCAACTAACACAACATTAACAATACTTTGTATATCGTCATTGTGAAAAAAATGTAAACGAAGAACTGAAAGGAATATAATCTTACACGTTTAAAAAAAATCTTACTGAGAAAAGTGGAGCGAGAGCAAGAGCAAAGCGAAAAAGGGGAAAAGACTGGCTCGTAAAAGAAAAAAAGGTCCTGCCTCTGCCTTGCCTTGTGTGCCTGTCTGTCTGTTGAAAACTGAATGAGAAGAGAGTACAACAATAAGGAATTTTTAATCATCATCATATCATTCCCTTCTGTACATCATCGTCATCTTATAAAGCACACATATCTTGTTACGAAGAAAACATGTTCAGGTGAGAATTTGTCTGAAACTGATGGTGCTGATTGGTAGTGCTTTGCGTAGAGACAAAAATTTGCAAGTGTCACACACACACACACACACACACACACACACACACAGTATATAGTCATGGGTGGAAAAGATGGGTGAAGTTGAGCTCTTTTTAATCGATTTTTAATCATATAAATTTTAACTGCATAGAGACTTTTTTGAAAGAGAGGTTTCGTAGCTGAATGGATTAGTTTTAATTGTGGTCGAGTGAAATAAAAAATTACCGTTGAAAAATTAATCCGGAGGGATCCCATGAAAATTCCAATATATAAATGCATGAAGTTTGTACACACAAGACAGCTAAATATAAAACGCACATCATCGTCATTACGCATCGGAGAAGCAATGCCTTATCATGATAACCGTCACCATACTTGGATGTTGGATTGATTTTTAGTGCTAAAAAGAAAGTGATTTAAACCTTTGTTCTTATGTCAAAAAACTGAAGTAAACCTAATGTAAAAAAACAGTTAGAAGAAGACGCATACTTCTGTGTTAAAAAACCTCATCTCCGTCCGTGGAGTTCCATTTTTTGAATGAAACCAAATCCATTCAAATTGGCAAGGCTATTGGCAAACTAATGTTTTGTGTACTTTTGTGTGCCATTTTTGGCGATAATAATGTGACGTAACCTCATTCCGTCGCTATTATGATAGAAACTTATCTTTATATGATATGATATCCAGATTGTGGTGAAAACCTTATGGGGATTGAGTTTGTACAGAGATTTGTGTTTTGTGAGCTTATCTTCTCTCTCTCTATTTGTGTTATGTGTGCATGGAAAAGGCTTTAAGTGTAAATATGTCATTTTTACAAGATTACATAACGCACATATTAAATGTTGGTGATATATATACATATTTAATACATACATACCTATCTAGATAATATTTTATGTTTGTACAAGATTACAATTTACCTAAATTGGTTGAGGTGATTTGGTTGGTGCTGTTTTCGGTGTAACAAAAAAATAAATTCTATATTGTGCTCCATTGTCAGATTGTGATTCATTTATTAATCATCGTAACTAATAATTTAGTTTTTTCTCATCTTGTTGAAAAGATGACTTAATATATATTGTGTGCTGACCTTACTACAAGGATTGTGTAAAAATTACAATGAACAATGGTAATGAATTTAAATGAGTCAGGAATTTTGTTGACTCATGTGAACGATTTCATTTAAGAAACGTGTAGCTTTAAATATACAACGTAAAACGTGATTACTTCCTTTTTAAGATTTTAATATTAATTAGAATAGAATAGAAAGTTACGAACAAACTGAAAAGGTGTACATTGCATTTGTGCTGTCAAAGTGGTATTCCGAATTCCGATCTGTTTGGTGCTAAAAAAAATTCATACATATCTGGAATAGACTGGGGAGTATTGACATCTTGTACCAATACCAAACCAGAAGGAAAAATAAAATTTTCTTGGAATAAAAGATGGTCTGAACAAATGTCATGAATGGAGAACAAAACGAGGAGAACGGATAATAAAAGAGAATGCTCTGCCATGGATGGTCAGAAACTTGCCCTTTCCGTGGGACTTATCATCATTGCTGTGGCATGTTTCGTGATTGCGACCATTGCGGTGGCAATACCGTATTGGGGGAATTTCCGGAACAGAGTCTGTACGTTGTGAGCAGAACTTTTGACTCAATTTTATGCTAGTTCTCATTTTTTTCGAAAGTTATTGACAATTTTAATTTCCCTGTAAACATTTAGATGAAGAGAAGGGCAATTTTGGACCATGGAGGCTGTGCAAGGACCTCCACTTTGGAAGGCAGATGTGTGGGCCATGGGGATCCTCCAACTTCAAACCCTCTTGTAAGCAATTTTATGGATCAAGATATTCCCAGAGATTTTATTTTCAAACTTTCATGGTGTAAAGTTCTTGTGGTTTTCATGTATTTTTACAATAGTCACAGTATATGCTGCAGGAATATGCGGTGCTGCGGGAGCAGGGGCACTTGGCCTCTACTGTCTTCTTTGTCTCTTACACGTTTCAATGCAAATGGGACGTGCAGGAGCGCGTTCCCTTCTCACCAGACGACAAGTTCTCATTAGTAAATTACTATTTATTAACATGGCAGGTAAGTGTATAACCCTACATTTTTAGAAAGAAAATATATACCCACAATGACTATTTAAATATTTGAAAATAATACGCATTCTGTATAATTTTCCCCAGCTCTTCTGTCAATCGCAGCAGTGGCCTTATTTGCATTCCAAAGAGATGATTTAGAGAAAGGCTACATCGTCGAAGTAACAGTTTGCTTTTACTTGGAGGTAATTAGAAACTATTTTAAAATTCGAATTTCATTGAACTAAATTAATGGACGGATTTCTAAATAAGTACCCTTCAAACTTGCAGGTTGTGGTGGCACTTTTCACAACGATCGTGATGATCCTAACCATAGCGGAGTTCATAAGTTGGCGTGGCGAGGAAGGGGAAACGATAGTGATCGAGTCAACGCTCACTCCGATCGGGCTCAGCACTACAATCGGGAATCCTGCGTACCGGGATCGTGTCAATGGTACATCTCCATCTGTCTCTGTTACAGAATCTTCACGTGTTCAATATGTGCCGTCTGCTAAAATTATGAATGGTCGAGGGCCACGAGGACATGCTCTCCCATCGAATTCTAGTAGGAAAAAATCCTCGTCCTCGATGGGAGGGCACAGATCCTCGATAAACAGAGGCAAAAAAATGTCCTCGTCCACCTCGCGTATGAAGCAATTGTTTTCACCTCAAGATAGTAGCAGTAGTATAAATACTAGTTCTAATTATTGGAATGGTAGTGTAACAAGCATGACGCCCTCTGGTACGGGATCTGTGAATGGGGGTTCTTCCGTGACGGACTCTGCCTCTACTCTCTCCACCGTTGTCTCCACAAATCCTTCCGTTCGTGGCCCACTTAGGTCATCTCTTAAAAAATCAAAAACCACACCGGATGGATTTGGTATTAAAAATCCTGGCTTTGTCGGCTCCTCTCCAACGCTTTCCAGAACAGGCTCTCTCAAAAAAGTTCGCATTCAGACGCACAGCACGGACGTATAAATACCATGAATAAGCAGTTTACGTCCTTGCTGAGCATGTTGGAAAAGGGCACCCAAAGAATCGTTCATCTTTACTTTTCATGCTTTTAGTTTCTTAAGGTTTTTAGCATCATCATCGTCATCATCCACACATCACCCACCGCCAAATCAATTCCATTTAAAATCAACTTTGCTCGTATGTACAATTATTTATTAATTACACATTCCATTAATTTTTAATGTTTATATTTACCACTTTTGATTATCAATCTTTCCAATCGTTCCGTGTGTCTATCGAATCTGACGACAAAGCTAGTGGTCTTTCATTTCATGTTTGCTTGATTAGTGTCGTTGTTTGTTGTTGCTTTAAGTCTCCTTTGCACAATGTTAACACGTCGTGTATTCATTTATTTCATTGTCTTCGAATACAAAAATTGCTCGAAACAATTCACTTGGTTGTTATTTAGTAAATTGACATTTCTGCTATTTAAATTATCTATAAAAATCGTAACGGGAGAGAAGTAGAGAAAGAGTTTGAAGGAAGCGACGCTTGCCCTCTGTTGAATATTCTAGTCTTTGAAGTCCTCCATTCCATTCCAATTAAAAATGAGACTTTTAAATAAAACCGGAATTATAATTAATAAAATACTGTATGTAAATGAAACTAGACCGAGAGAACCTTTCGTTCATTCACTACAAACGTTGTTTTACATTTCATTAGAAAAGTTAAATATTTTTAAAAAGAGGAGTACACACGTGATTACAATTTTAACCGGTAATATCTCGACGTTAAATTACAGTTTACTAATTTGTTGATTTTTGTTAAAGGTTAACTGTTAATGTTGTACTGAATATTGTTGGGTATACATGCATTTAATATATTTGTGCTTATATATCATCAAATTATCTATCTATGAAATAAGTGTTTATGTTATAGTGATTGTTAATGTTATTTAAAAATCCATGTATAAATTCAGTTTTAAATGGTTCAGCTTGCACTATATTTAGTGAGTCTTAATGTATATTGGGTGTCAAATCTTTCCTATACGTTTTGTTTCTTTGTAATTATCAATAGTTTACTGTTGTGTGCTAGTTAAATTTAACTTTTATACTGCACGATTGTTTATCCTTCCACAAGATTTAAGCAACACAACTTTTGATTGAAATGGTGCTCCATATTAATCATAAAATCAATAGTGTATTAGGGAATTTTAAGTTTACAAGATATGCATAATGGTTTCGTATTAGGATAGGAAATATCAAGTGTCAAGAAGAAGATAGCCTGAGTTAAATGAAAATTGCAGAGGGACATGGACGAATTAAAGATGTGAAGATTGGATTGAAACACAAGTCTCTTTAACAAACAATGACAATCATGTACAAAACTACAAAGCACACTTTACTATAAATAATCTACCGAGGTATTAGTAATTAGAATGTAGTGAGAGCGTATACAATTTCATTTTCATTACTATAATAATAATTAGTTGTAGGAAGAAGCATATCATCAAAAAAATATAGGTTACAGCTGGAGCTGGAAAAAAAAATAGTTTGAAGTTATCGATTTCCGTAATGGCTGCGCCACGGACTCAGGAAAACATTATCTTCAACAGGCGATTATATTATTTTCCTGGAGAATGATAAATAATGATTACTGTAAACGGGCTTTCGTAAAGTTGTAAAAAAAACAAATTGAAATAAAATATGAGATAACTTGGATAAAGGGACTGTGTCCCTGCGTACAAAGGATAATAATGTCATCTATAAAAAAAATCAGATTGTGAGTGAGAAATACAAAAATGCGCATAATAATTACAAAAAGTAAAATCAAATCAACCAGCTACAACTGAAGTACCTAATATTTGAGCTAGTGAATGATAACTTGGTAACTATAAAATAAACTGTGTTTGTGAAGATAAAGTTGTTTAAATTTAAAAAAATATATAAGCGTAAATTACTTTAGAGGTACATACATTTATGTGTTAAAGAGGGTATTTCTATGTATCAGCCACTCGCTACATAATTTTAAGAAGTATTTTTTACATAGACCTGTTGTAATGTAATGCACCTCACGTAATTTCAAATGTCTCTAGTGTCATTGTATAGCGCATAATATAATATAATTATGTTTTTATGTTTTGTCACTTGTCGTAAAAGAAAGGTCTTCACAAAATTACGAATAATGTACTTGACTTTCGGCTTGGAAGTTAACGGTGTGTCATGTCATTTTTGCACCTTGGTGTGGCGTCAACATGTATGTGTTAATGTATGTATATTAATATATAGTACAAGGTGAAGTTTGTCTTTTGAGAGGAACAAATGTCAGTCGTTTAGCGTTTGTTCTCATGGTTTTGCATCTGTGATGCTTGCAAGTGTTTCAATTTACTCGCTATTAATATGTGTATGTACTATTCATGCTATGCTATTTAATTTAAGTTTTGTCCTTTGTTTGAGTAATCAAAAAAAAATGGAATTCGTCAGTTTGTAATGTTTTTTTCTTATGCTTGGAAAATTAGTCGAGACAAGATTATATTTGAGATTTTTTGTATTAGATGTTTTCACAGGTAAAATATTACATAGCAGCTGTAACTTCGATTGACTGGAACGGAGATCGTTATTGCAACCTAGTGTAACATTAGAAAAGTTATTAGTCCAATGTTGTTGTTCAGTACGTTTTTTGCTAACCTACACAGTCAAGTAATTTCTTTAAATAACACATGATAGTTTCTGCAAATACGTATATATTTTCA